>MCFE01000428.1:0-76751 GCA_002104905.1 Basidiobolus meristosporus CBS 931.73 | reverse complement strand
GATGAAAAATAAAAGCAACTTTATACGCGTGGCTGATGATTGATAACTCCCGCTAGACACAAGTAAACGTAGCAAGTGGGTATCCTTAAAACCTGTTGGGGTATGGTTACCGCGCACTATAAAAGTGCATTAGGGACTCATGTAAAACTATCATGATGAAAAATAAAAGCACTTTTTTACCGCGCGGCTGATGATTGATGACTCCCGCTAGACACAAGTAAACGTAGCAAGTGGGTATCCTTAAAACCTGTTGGGGTATGGTTACCGCGCACTATGAAAGTGCGTTAGGGATTCATACAAAACTAGCATGATGAAAAATAAAAGCATTTCAGTATTGCGCGGCTGATGATTGATGGCTCCCGCTAGACACAAGTAGACGTAGCTAGTGGACATCCTTAAAACCTGTTGGGGTATGGCTACTGCGTACTTTCAAAGTGCGTTAGGAACTCATGTAAAACTATCATGATGAAAAATTAAAGCACTTTTGTACCACGTGGCTAAGTTTTACAATTCCCGCGGGATACATGTGCGCATAGAACATAAGTAGTAGTTGCGATGGTGTCCAATAAAGTTTCTATTATAGCCATAATATATATTGAACTTTTGGATACACTTTATATTTGGTAAAAGCAATCGGGTTACAGAAAATTTGTATTGGCCATGAATTTTTTTATCATATTAGGGCCGCGCAATTTATGGTGCCCAAAGCTTATCAAAATATGGGATTGTGGTCAGATTGGGATGAATCCCATTAATTATTAGATATATATTAAAAATAACAATTTATTAATTAAATAGTCATCAAGACTTATACAGAGCATATGGACAGTATAGGGAGACAAATATTGGCCCAGACATGCCCACCATATGAGCAGACAATGTGCCAATTGTAGGGTAAAAATATTTATGGTTAGGGTGATAAGGGTTAGGAGGAGGAATTCTAACCCTAAGGGACCAGAACCAAGAATGAGAGAAAAGTAATCCAACGGGAATTTAAAGAGTATAAGAGCAGTATGGGGGATTGCATCCCCCAAACCCCCTGCTTTTTTATTCTCTAGGGGACTGCGTCCCCTAGACCCCCTGCTCTTCTAACCTTTTTCTAGCCCTTACTATAACACCTACACCCTAACCCTAACCCTAAGCAAGACACATCAAGAAAACCTTCTACTGAGAATGTGGACTCCAATCCGACTACTGCAGCTCCATTGCAACACAGAAGGACTTACAAGCCCCCAGCAAACCTACCACCAGCTTCTACCTGGACTGTGGTGTACTTGAAACAAGTTCCCTGGACTCCCATTTCCAACATCAGGAAAGCACTCAAGGCATGCAATATTCAGCTCTCAAGAATTGTCAACCTGGCCTGGAGAAAAGGGAAGATTCTGGAGGTTATCCTAGACCAAAACATTGCTGACCCATTTGTTGCCTTTGTGGAGAAGAACCTTAACTGGCTGAAAACTGACTTCAAGATAGTGCCTGAAGAATCTGAATCCTCTGACTCTCTACTGTTCAACAAGCCTCCAGCCCATGTTGCCATTCTGTCTTTCTTTGCTGCCATCAAGAGACAAGCCCCCTCCTATGATGTGGCATACTTCCTCAAGAACCATGCCATTTCCCTCCTTGCTGACTTAAGTGATGCACCATTTGAAGAGCTCTGGGACTCTGCAGGTCACATTATCAATGCTGCCTCTGAAGAAGCTACAACCTCTGCCTGACTACCTGAAGTTCTGTTGCTTAACTGCAACAGCATACAGCCATCAAGACCAACTCTAGAGAGACTTCTTTCAAGATTTTCCCTCCTGTGTTTGATTGATGTCCAGCTACCCTCTATACTTTTGACTAATCTATATTGCTTTTCTACTCCTAGAACAAAGAATACCTCCTCTATCTGCTTCATCTCTTCTACCATCAATACTCCTCAGCTCTGTGTTCCTCTTTACTCCCCTTACTGTGCTGCTCTCCAGTTGCCAACTATCAGTCTGGTGCTCTGCTATCTGCCTCCAAGTCTTGCCCTTCAGGAAGTGCAAGTTATATGCCAGAAGGTTCAGCAATACCAGCAATCTATATCAACACCTGTTATCTTGCTTGGAGATCTCAACATTCCCCATCCTGAGAACAAGACTACTCTGACTGCAAGAATGAAGCCAAGGTCTACATTCCTACTGAACTTCCTGAGAGAAAGCCACCTGCTAGCACTAGGTGCTCAATCTGAGAAAAGATGTGTTGACTGGATCTGCCCTTCTGCTGCTGCCCTCTACTTTGTGAATGAAGTTAAGCAATTCTCTGGAGCTGAGCTAGGATCCTTGAGAGCCTCTGACCACCCAGCCTGGTCCCTTTCTATGCAACCAGTTGTGAAGAAGAAGCTGCCAAAACTTACTGTGCTCACCCACAAAGCTACCAAGAATCAGAAGAAAGACTTTGGGAACTACTTGAAGCTTGCCAGTTTGCTACTTTCTCTGCCAGATGATCTCAACTATGCCTGGCTCTTTGTGAAGCATCTGATTCTGGTGTCTGCCTCCCTCTCACTGCCATGCAAGACTACTGCTGTTACCTCAAGAAAATGGGAATCCATTGTTTCAGCCCTGCAACAAAGCTACCTGAGTTTCCCTAACCCAAAAACAGAGAAACTCCTCCTGACAGCAATACACCACTCCAAGGCAATTCACCACACTCTGCATACTCAGCTCTGGGATCATATTATGAGTTCCTTGCCTCTGCAATCTTCCAACTCTATAACAAGAACAGTATCAAGACTCTACAGGGCAATGAGGCCCTCTTCCAGGAAGTTACCTTCAACAGAACAGCTGGCTAACATCTTCTTCTCTACAAAGCAGTACTCAACTCCTGGCTTTCATCCTGACTTCAAGACTCTGCCCATCCCACTTGCACTTGATCAAAGGAGAATCCATAATGTGCTCAAGAGGCTTCCCAACTCTACTGCTCCAGGTGTGGACACAATCTCCTATGAGCTTCTGAAGACTAGTACCAAGGCCATGTCTGCACTTCTGCTTCCACTGTTTCAGCAATGCTCAGCCCAGCTTTCTACTCCTGAGGAATGGTCCTTTGCAAATGTTCTGCCACTGTACAAGGGTAAAGGAAAGCACCTGGATCCTAGCTCCTACAGGCCAATATCTCTGCTGCCCACCTGCAGAAAGGTGTTTGAGCTTCTGCTTGCTCAGGAGCTCTACTCTGACTCCCTCAAGTTTCATCCTGCACAGTTTGGCTTTGTTCCTGGCCTCTCCTTGGAATATGCAGTCATACTTAGCCAAGATCACTCTCTCCAGTGCAAGTATCCCTCTGTTCTGTTTGATATTACTAAGGCCTTTGATTCAGTTGACAGAAATCTGCTTTGGTCCAAGCTGCAATGCTTCTCCAGTACCTCTCTCACCCTCCTTGTCAGGTCTCTGTTTCTGGATCCACAAGCAAGAATTCTGCACCCAAGTGAGCAATCAGCTGTGTTCTCAGTTCCTAATGGAGTGGTTCAAGGCTCTGTGCTTGGTCCTATACTGTTTGCCATCTTCCTGAATGATTTCCCAAGACTCTCAGCTGACTGCCTGGTTACTCTCTTTGCTGATGACATCAGAATATCCTCCTCCAATGTGCAACAAGACTCCCAGACCATCCACCAGTATCTGCAGAAGAATAATCTCCAGCTTTCCATTGCAAAGACAGTACCTTTGGGCTCTCCCATCAACTTGGAGAACTCCACTCTACCTGCTCAGGTTTCTGCTACATATCTTGGCTTTCCTTTCCTTCTTACTGGACTAGACTCTGGATCACACCTGAAGAGGAGAATTATCCTTGCAAGACAGGCACTCCACAAGCTGTTGGCTGTTACTCCTCCTACAACTTCAGCTCCCAGCTGCCTCCTTCTACTCAAGCAGTTTGTCTTCCCTGTCCTGGAATTTGGCTTACCACTTCTCTCTCTTACTTCTAGAGACTGCACTAAGCTTGACAAGTTTGCAGTATGGTGCATTACCTCCTTGGTGCCTCATTTGCCTGAATGCCCCTACAGACATGCTATTCTTGGTGCTTTTGGGTTTATGCCCTATAAGATCAGACTTCTCTATCTTAGAACCAGATTATACCTCAGACTTCACAACTGCAACAACCCACTGATTAAGGCCTGGAAGAGAACACACCACACAACACCTGGCTCCTGCTGGAGAACTATACTTGGAGATCCTGAAGTCAAGAAGTTTGCTCACTTTATTCTGCAGTCAGAAAAACCCAAGCTGGCCTACCTGAAGTACTTGACAGACCTTTGGCAGCAATATCTGCAGCAGCATGCTCCCTTTATGATGAATATCAATCCTTATCACATTCCCCTCATTAATGTTGTTCACAAGTCATTCTTACCTCTCTTGCTACCCCCCTTCCCACTGAACAGTGTCTTGAGCACTGAAGAACTATCATCACTTCTTATTAACTTACCTACAAATTCCCCTCAGCTACACACTCTTGTATCAAAGCTACAACAGTAGCGCTGGCTTCTTTGTTTCAACTGAAATAAAGATTTCACCTGTTGGTGACTGTCTCCCCCCCTAAGATCTTGCCATATCAATTATTGATCTGTTAGTTTGTTCTGCTACTCCATTTTGCTGTGGGGAGTATGGTACAGTAGTCTCTTGCTTTATCCCAAGAATTTTGCAGAAGTGGATGAAGAGTTTTGAGGTATATTCTCCACCATTGTCAGAGCGTATTTTCTTGATTTTTTCACCAGTTTCTCTCTCCACCATGGCTATAAACTCCCTGAGCTTAGACAGAGCTTCTTCCTTTCTCTCCATGAAGTAGACCCATGTGTATCTTGTATAATCATCAATAAAAGTGATTAAATACTTCATCCCGCCTAAGGATGAATTTTGCATAGGTCCACACAGATCTGAGTGAGTTAGATCTAATTTTTTCTTAGTTTTGATTAACCCAGAGCTCTTGAACAGTTGTCTGGCTTGTTTCCCATATATGCAGGCTTCACAGTGCTCCAAATTAGCTGGGGGATCAATTTTCACTCCAGAAATTAGCTGATCTTTGATCATTTTGTGCAAATAGTCAAAATTGATGTGCCCAAATCTCCTGTGCCAAAGCATTGGTGTTTCTTCATTTAAGTTACTTATATTGGCTTCCAGATATGATGGAATATAAGTCAACTTGTATAGATTCTGATCTCTGATGCCTGAAGCAATATGAGCACCATTTTGATCAGTGATCCTGCATCCAGAATTGTCAAAACTGAAACTGAGTCCTTCTGATGTGGCCTTGCTTACAGAGAGTATGTTCATGGCTATTTCTGGTACATAGAGTACTTCTTTAAAGGTCAGTGTATGGCTTCCTTCACTGCTTCTAAGGTTTACTTGGATAGTTCCTTCTCCCACTGCATCAAGTGTTCTATTGTCACCCATGAAAACCTTCTTAATTGGAATTTCTTGATATTGGGTTAAAAGTTCTTTTTGGTGTGTAAAGTGTTGAGATGCTCCAGAGTCAATATACCACGTCTGAGAATCCTTGTTTGTGGTCATATTTAGTGCAGATATGAATAGTTTATCTTCAGTTGTTGCAGCATTTCCATATTCAGGCTTCTTTTGCTGATAATCTCTCTTTTTGAGACACCGGTCTGATGTGTGTCCTTTCCTTTTGCAGTAGTTGCAAAATAGCTTGCTGTTGCCTTTGTAGGGTCTTGGGTATCTCCTTTGTTGACTATCACTGCTTATTAAAGCATTTACTTCTTCCTTCTTATTGGCGCTTGATTTTCTTAATTCTTCATCCAGGAGCCTTCCATATATGTAATTTAAAGTCAAATCTTCAGTTCTGGACTCTAGGGCTGATACAAGGCCCTGAAACTCATCTGTCAGGCTATTCAGGATTGTTACTATCACATCCCCATCAGTAGTTGGTACGCCCACAGATTCCATCTTATCTACCAGCAGGGTAATTCTGTTAATTAGATTTTTCATTTCTTCTCCTGGCAGCATCTTTGTAGTAGAGAATTTTTGTCTCAGATACATTTTCTTGGCAGCTGAACATGACTGGTAGGTGTCTTCCAATGCCTTCCAGGCATTCTTTGCCGTTTTTGCTCTTGAGCATTGAATTAGCAATTTGTCCTTGACATTAAGGCAAATGCAGTTAAAGGCACTTTGTTCTTTCTTCTGGTACTTTAAGGCTTCCTCTCCCATGTTTTTAGGAGGGCATTCTTCTCCCATGATAATATCCCAAAGGCCTCTTTCTTGTAGCAGCATCTTCATCTTCACCTTCCACACTTGGTAGTTAGATCCATCCAACTTTTCAGCAGAGGGAAAAATTCCAGTAATAGCAGTAGTAGACATTGCAGAGAATGACAGCTTGGGGCTCATAACCTGTTGTAGGAGTCTTGGAGATATTGGAAGTGATTTGGAGAACAAGTAGATTATGTGGTTTTCACTTAATGATTTATTGAATGTAAAAGTAGTATTTATACTTTTACCTGGTCTTGGCATTACAAACACGTAGAATAGGTTAAGAAAGGTCCCAAGAACATGTGTGCAAAGTTTGGGGCTGTTTGGGCAACTTTGAGAATTTTCATGTTCTGGGTACCTGGCATTTTGGTGAAAATATTCTAAGTAAATTCCAACAAGGAATTTGGTCAGTATTCTCTAGGATTTAAGGGTAATGATCTAAGTGGCTAAGTTAGGTGAATATTTAGGTAGAATTACAAATTTTACAACAGTATTGAGGCTGTGCCAAGCGGATTTGAGACTTCAGGTATCAGGTTTGGGCAGCACTATGCAAAAGCATCACTTGATTATCCTTTGAAGATCTTAGTCAATAAGATTACTAACAACCTTGTTCAAGACACCCCAAAGTCATTGGTGAGAAAGACAATACACTTTCTGATGGTTATAGATATTATCTGGCATCCAACAGTGCCAAGCCATGTAGAGAGCATATTCCTCTCTCTGTAGCAATGCATAAAAGGAAGCTGGAGAATATCTTCAGAGTTGCTAGCTCAAGAGACAGAGCTGGACCCATTTCTCATGAGAGCAGATACTCACATAGCGGAGCAGACATATCCTTTTACATCAGGAGCTTCTTCTTTGCCTTCCAGGCCATAAGGTGGACAATGAGCACACTTTGATTGAGTTTTGAATGCCCCTACTGTAGCAGGTATTTTTACTTCTCTCATGTAGAGAGCTGCTTTGGGTTCAAAGATACCCAATCTTTGTTGCAATTCCACACACAAAGGGAGCTCATCCAGAGACTTTCTGCTATCATATCTGCAATTAGACCAGAGCTTCTACCTTCCTGAGAAATCCCTGCCTTCCAGGAAGTGGTAGTATAGCTTTACACTTTCCCTTGGTGCTTTGCATTCAAATAACTACCAGCTTTACTTCATATTCTAACCTGATTTGCTGAAAAGTTCTTTTCAGAACTCAACTCAATTTTAGCAGTATTCTTACCTTCACATTACTATAGATATAACTTTTTGATACAATTTGCACTATTCAACTTAAACCAAGTAGAAATGGTATAACTATACTTGATCAGATTATATAAAAGAATTTAGACCTCTAACCCTAACACTTTCCTTTAAAGCATTTACAGCTTCTTTTACCCCTTCTATTAGCAAAGTGGTTGTCAGCTTGCTTTGTTAGTTGCCATATTCTTATGACTTTGTCATATTTCAAGATTGCACTTTATGTGCAAATTTCCCAATAGAGCTCTAGAACCCTTACCACAACCCCAAGTTCCCACAAACAGGTGTTCAATTTTTGGGGTAGTTTGGACAATTTTGAGAAATTTCATCTTCAGGGTGCCTGATATTTTAGTGGAAGTATTCCAAGTAAATCCCAACAAGGAATTTGGTAAGAATTCTCCAAGATCTGTAGGTAATGATTCAAGTGACCAAGTTAGGGGAATACTCAGGTATGATTACAAAATTTATAATACCAAAGGCCCAGTACTTGCATTTGTTACATATAAGTTCACTTACTGGAGTAACTACCTCCACCACCATATTCCATGTATTTTTTCCTCCTATCTATACTTGCCCAACTTGGTTACTATTGCAGATAAGCCACTACTTCCTTTAGTCATCTCTCCATACCACTTAACTCTATTTTTAGCCCTCTTAAGCTTGGTGACTTTTCTTATGAGCTTTTGCAAAATGACTCTTCCCTTTGTTCACTTGTAAAAAAGCTACCCATGTGGCACTTGGCTTCATTAATTGGAGCTATTGAAATATAAATTCCACTGGTTAGTGGTTGTCAGCCCCCTTTGTAATCCCCTCTTAATACCTACGCCCTAATCTAGGCCTTATGCAACTCAATATTTCCAACGTAATGGCTTTAGTATAGGCAATCTTACATTTACAGATACGGATTGACATGGAGAGCTTTGGAGTATCCCCCTGGAATACTCATAATTAACACTATCAGTAATGAGGATAAGGAATTGCAACGGTGGGAAAATTTCCGCTGAGGTTCACCCCTGCTCACTTTCGATGCTCAGAAAGACGTATGCGCAGGGTTTGTTTTATACAAATCTAATATAAGAGTATTGAGTGATTAACTTTCCGCCGGCACTTTGAGTTCTAGCAGTCCGAGCTGTATCTGGTTTGGCTATCCACATAAGCTAACCGCTTCTGACAATATATCACCCACATCAGTGATGCATTCAAGAGGTGCCACCAATTCGTCTGGGTTTGGATGTATATTTAGGGAGATCTTTCCCCTAGCCAGCCGAGTGATAGAGGGCGCAATTTTCCGCAATCCTATTGGGAATTTTATATCGCTTAGTGGATATAGTAATAAAAGGGCGGATGTCAATTCTATTACTAATGGGCTCCATAAATTCGGCGAAACTACTTACCGATCCATATATAAATGAATCACAACCACTTCGAGCGACCCTACTTGTATATATAAACAAACGTGTACTTTATCCCCGTTTAGCTCATAAACTATAATTTATGGTAAATGGCCCAATCCCTAGGCTACCTCCAATCGGAACACTCAAGCGCGTACCAGACGTAATAGCTCAAGCAAAAAAGATATAAATCTCCTAATTCGATGTTTCCACGTCTTCCGGGAGCGATCTGATCGTGTAGTTAGTTTGTGGACAGCAAATATGTTGGCGGTTCATTGAACTTGTTTGATTCCAACTTGAAACAACAGCTTAGCTCCGCCCTGAGTGCGGTGTGCAAGTAGTAAAGGGCGATGCATGGATTTTTACTCTTTCAATGACGCTCGATATCCAGCAATTCAGTTATTGGGAAGGACACTGTTCACTTGCATAAGGCCGGCTCGTGTCAGGACCGTTTTTCGCCGGATTCAATGAGCAAGCATCTGTCCGATGACATCATGCCACCCCAATTACAGGGCTGCTAGAAGATAATCCGAGAAAACTGCGGAAATCCCATTCTTTTTTTCCACTCCCTGATATTGCATTGATCCTTATCGCACACTCATCGACGTTTTGATGAGTAATTCAGCATACTCTAGATATCAATGATTCTATTTCAACCAAACCTCTACCAAATTAGTCATCGGTCGGCCAAATTGGTTTGGGATCCACCGAGATTGAATGTTTCGGCGGGTCGATTTTAGTTGAAATCTTGGTTCCAAAACTATATATTGTGCTATCTGCCCTAGACTCAGCTTCACTGTCCTTTTGGGTCTTAGTTGAATCCATCTCTTTCCCTCGACATTATTATTCCCCTTCGACTTGTCTTCAACTAACATGCCTTCTGCTAAGATGATTTCAGCTCCATACATAAAAAACCAACTGCCCAACAAAGGGATCCACATTCCCTACCATTCACAGGAATCACTCCAGATCTACAGCGAAAGTGATTCCAACTATTCTACCATCTCCTCAGCATCCTCTTTCGATTCGACTGGTTGCTCTCTGTACAAAGTGCCCAGCAGATTTGTGTTGTCTTCGTTTAAGCACAAAAGGTCAAGTCAAAAGCGTAAGAGCCCTTTCAGCTTGTTGTCAAAACACAGAAGTGCTAGATACAGAAGGGAATTGCTTCTGCCTCTCTTACAGGCGTTGAGAAAGCGAAATGCGCCATCGTTGTTCGAGCTCTACGGTGCAATGACCAACCACGTGTCAAGCGGTGCGGGAGGCAGTGTCCATGTATCGTACTCTCCCCGCGACGGTAGAAAGTATGCCATCAAGAGCTTCCGTGAGAGACGCCCTGAAGAAAATGAGCAAAATTATTACGAGTGGATCTCCAACGAAGTATACATCGCTATTTCTCTGTCCCATCCCAATGTTGTTCAAACTGTGGATGTTGTGCTGGAGAATAATCAAATTCATCAGGTTATGGAGTATTGCCCGACAGATCTCTTTACTCTGGTCAAAGAAAGACCTTTGTCCATTGAGGAGATCAACGGATATTTCGCTCAGTTGATGTGTGGACTAGCTCACCTCCACCATCGAGGAATAGCCCACCGCGATTTGAAGCTGGAAAATCTATGCATTGATGAGAACAATATCTTGAAGATCATTGACTTTGGGTGTGCTTTCCTCCTTCTGGATCCTTTCGCTCCGGACAATAAGGCTATGGCTTCTTCCATCGCTGGATCAGACCCATACATTGCCCCTGAGATCTTTCAAGGAGGAACCTATGATGCATCCAAGGCAGACATCTGGTCCGCAGCAATTATATATCTTTGCATGATTCTTCGCAAGTTCCCTTGGGATATCGCACGTCGTAATGAAAAGGGTTACTCGCAGTTCTTGGCTCACCGTCACGAAGACAGATTTTTCCGAAAGCTTCCCAGTGAGGCTTTGCCTATCATTAGGAAGATGCTCGACCCAAATCCTGAAACACGAGTTACTGCTGACGAGGTCCTCGCTGATCCTTGGTTTAAGAGCTTGATGGAATCTTAGATTCCGCCGATTCCATCAACGCCTACTAATTCGTTGTTGAAATCACCTGTTAATATGTACATTCTCACCACATTTGTATTTACGGTCAGTAATGACACCTCACTCTGTCAAATACCACATGCCCATCACGCATCTAGAAAATAAAAGATTGAACAGTAGTCAAATTCGCATGGCATTGATGCCGATCAAAGTAAATATCAGTAGGATTCATAGAGTGTTTCTTGGGCCGTTCTACGATGATATGTGCTTATGGGTTGGTGGCTCTAGCGTAGGCATTGTAAAGACACTCTTTGAACTTTCTGGATGCTCCAGCTTGGGCGTGTGCCAGATTCGAAACAATATTTCCATCATTGTATACGGCACAAGCTTGCTTCCAACCCGGATAAACAAAACATGAACAGTTGGATACAGCTCACTACCCATATCCTCTCGTGTTGTGGGCTATTTGATTATGTAAACATGGAATGGTTCAGGATCGACTTGATGTGGAAATCATCGGGCCATATCCGGGCCTTTAAGGTGGCTCGATTTCCGGTTGAGATCACCTGTGTACCCCTCTGTGCTGAAGGTTTGCGTGTTGGTTCAGAACAGTGATTTGACAGTCATCCGGAATAGGAAGAGGCTTGTACGGATGACCGCACTCTTTCGGCATCTAACTCTGCCCGATTTACCCACTCTGTGTTTGATCACGCGCTGACCAATGCTCGGATTCACCAATTCCCATCAAAAAACCCTTCACCCAGATAAGCATGTGTTAGAGCGTCCCGCCTATTGATATGCTTATTTTGAAAATGACAATGAACTCGAACCTGTGTTGGCTATTTTCCGCTCCCCGAAGCTTAATTGGAGACGGCTTAGTATGGCCTCGGGGTTCTATTTTCCCCTGTGTGAAGATGTTGGTCAACCACAAAGACCCCAGAGGCAAGTACTAGAATATCAAAGACCACTCCCTTCTTTCACACAAGCACCCCCTTCCCTCATTTTTGGGTTCCCGACAACTGTTCAAAGATATAAATGCAGCCCGTTACCTATAATGCTTCAGTGGCAAACCAATGGCCATCAGATCATATCATCAGGAGGCTTCTATTGATGAGATGTGAAATTGACTGCAGTTACTAATACTTGGACAGCCCCTCAACCAGTGAACATCCTTAAGAATGGGTCAACATCAATGGGTACAAATTAGATATTTCATGAGTGTGAACAATTAAGCAATTCATACATGGATGCACATTTGGTTTACAACAGGTAATTCAAGTAGCATGATATCAAGAGGATGCTTTAAATTCAATCACATGTTATCTACAACAACCATACAAGGGGAGTTTTTTGAAAACCAACCATGGGTAACCTACTAATGGAGAGGAGCGGCCCTTAGAGGATCAGGGTTCCTTGGCATGTGCCCTTAGTGGCTTGGTTGATTCCAAGAGCATTCGAAAAGTGTGGTGCCTTCCAGACCAATCATGGTGACGTAGAACTTCATGGGACTCGAGATGAAGGTAAATCAATCCTCACATGATAATTATCCGGAATCCATCAAGATATAAGGTAACATTCGGTATCGAGCAGCCTCGAGAGAGTAGGGTACGTCAGCCTGATTTGAATGGTAGGTGTACTCGGCATGCTACTCACTCTACCAACGTCATGATTTGAGTATCGCAATCTTGTTGTATCACTATAACGCCGTTTCAATATGGGACCATGGATCGTCACGAACGAACGTATAAAACGATGGGACTCCATGAAGAGGGTTTCCCTATCCCCTTCTAGTTACAACCATCATGGTTAAGAATACCCAAATCATTTTCAACAAAGTACCCGATGCCATGCCCGTGGTCGGGGAGCACATCAAACTGGTGACCGAAGACTTCGATCCGAACACGGTGGCCCTCAGCGAGAACGATGTGCTCCTTCGGAATCTCTTCATGTCTGTCGACCCGTATATGCGCGGGAAAATGCGTGAAGCGGAGGCCAAGTCCTATTCCCCAGCATTTACCCTCGGCAAGGTGTTGGATGCCGGCGGTGTCAGTGAGGTGATCAAGTCCAAGAATCCTGAATACAAAGAAGGCGATATTGTCCAAGGCCTTATCGGCTGGGAAAACTACACCGTGGTTTCTGAAGGCAAGAACCTTCGCAAGATTGATGGGGCAAGACAATCCTCCATTCCGCTGTCCTACCACCTTGGAGTTCTGGGAATGCCAGGCATGACCGCATACGCTGGCTTGTTCAAGATCGGGGAGCCCAAGCAGGGAGAAACCATCTTTATTTCGGCTGCGTCCGGTGCCGTGGGCCAGGTGGTTGGCCAAATAGCAAAAATCAAAGGCTTGCGAGTGGTAGGTGCGGCTGGAGATGACTCCAAGGTGAAATTCTTGCTTGACGAGCTTAAGTTCGACGCAGCATTCAACTACAAGAAGATGGATCTGGACGAAGCGTTCAATAAGTATTGCCCTAAGGGTATCGATGTTTACTTTGAAAACGTCGGTGGTAAGATGCTAGACACTGTGCTCAAGCATTGTAACGATTTCGCTCGTATCCCGGTGTGTGGTATGATCTCTCAGTACAATCGTACCTCGAACCCCGAGCCGATCTACAACACCCATATGATTCTGTCCAAGCGTATCAGAGTCCAAGGGTTTATTGTTGCCGAGATTGCATCGGAGTTTAGGGCCCAGTTTGCTCAGGAAGTACCGGCATGGCTGAAGGAGGGCAAGCTGATTTACAAGGAGGATGTGATGGACGGTATTGATAATGCCCCAGAGGCCTTCCTTCGCATTCTAAGAGGGGAGAACTTCGGAAAGCAGGTAGTAAAGATAGCTGATCTCTGAAAAGGGATTTCACACCCTGATGCGAGAACTGCTATCCAGTTTCTATGCTGATCATGGAGCGATGACGAACTTTGTAATAAATCATGCATTGGACATAGTCATCACGTGGCATTAAGCATATTCACAAATTCAAGCGCTTATCAGGACTGTTGTAGTGGCGTATTCAGGCTGAGTGAAAACCGGTACTATTGTATTTTGTCCAAAGTAGAATGGGGCAGATGGTATGCAACCTCTGAACATTCTCAGTAATGGGATATCTACTGTTGTTCTGAGGAAGTGGTCACAAATGTAACCGCCAAACCACCAAGTCAAGTACAAGTGAACTAGTTGACCGTAACAAGTGGTTCGAGAAACATAGAACCTGACTCAACTGGCTATCATTTATTTGTTTGCTCCTGCCCACTTCCAGTGCATTTAATTCGAAATTGCTTTCAACAAACAGTGCAACCATGGGACGATGCTTTCACCGAATATTTCCTACCGATTCATGGAAGTTCGTTAAAATGAGACATGGTAACCTAACACCACTCATGTAGTTCAATCTATTGGCTTCTCGTATCAATGTTTCTGAGGTGCGATTAGAGTGTCACATGCACCCCATCCATTCCACATCCCAGTTTATTGGATTATCAATGTCGACCATTGACAGAACTTGGTGCATCAATGCTCTGATGCGCATATGATGGAAAGTGCATTCCCCAAGATCAAATTTTATGCTTGGATATTGCTGACCTTTTTCTATGGTGCCCTGATAATGCTCAACCAGCATACAACCAAGATTTTGTATGATATATGATCAGACATTTCTTCTGGCCCTGATTTCAACAAAGTATTCTTATGGTGGACATGAGAAGCAGGTCAAAAAGTATTATAGATTTTGTACTTACAGCTAGATAGCTGCATTGCCTTAGACACTGTGATATTAGCTCTTGAGCACTATGATTACAATTTCAAGATCTTTTTTGGGATTCACCAAGAATATTTATACCAATATGATAAATGCCCACATTGTGATAAGTCTGAATGCCAACCAACAGATGCCTAACCTTGCATGCATGATTTGGAGCCCTCATCAATATATTCTCTATGCTTATTCTCAAAAAACCATATAGGGGTACCACAATCTTTGCAAACATACTCCTTGTGCTAATCTTACCAAGACCTCACAAAGGTACAGAAGCTGCTTTGATGCTCACTATACTATCAGATAGAACCATATAGTATACTAGCTCTGCCAGATACTCCTAATGGCACCAAAACTCTCACTCAAAAGCAATTATTGAAAAAATATCAAACACAGTGCAACAAGATGCTCTGGGGTTAGAGTAAATCTTACAAGCTAGAAGTGCTTTTTCTAGTAGCAACATATTCTGCAGAGCAGTTACAAAGAAAATCTTTTCCCTCAAGTGCAAATTGTAGAGGGACAAAGTACTTCACCAATACAAAATGGTGATCCAAGGCTTAAATTCAGGAAACTACTGGATTATCTGTACTTGTCAAGTCTCACAAGCAGCTGAGGTATTACATATACTTAGTGAGCACATACACTACTTGTGTACCTTCAGATTTCAGTCAGTATACTTGTAGGCTATAATCTTGATAAGTATCTTGTAAGCTGCAAGAAATTAGTTGATGTAGAGATAGTAAAAGTGGAAAGTAATGAAGATTTACAGACTTGTCTAAAAGTCTCTCCAGGCTTTAAACACCACTTCCTGGAACCACTCATAGCCCAAAGCTTTGCATCATCTTGCAAAGCTCTTCTTGAGCTATTAATACTCAGCTTGACCTCAACAAAACAAGTGATTGTTGTACAATTCTTCTAGTACTCTAGATCACTTCTAACACTCGATATAATCTTGCAATATGAAGGGCATGAGCTCACCTAGATATTTTGCACTCCACTTGTCGCAAGATCCTGAGAAGTATTGAGATGCACTTTGGAAATTTCCAAAAATGTAATGTAATGTTGTCCCAGAAAAGGCCTTAGAAAGTGACTTATACAGTTTAGGGTCATTTGGAAAAGCTTGGAAGCTTGGACTGCTTCCAGGACTTTACCAATTTACCGATCTTAGTAATATATCAGGGACCAAATCCTAAGTAAATAATTCAAAACTCAGCAATAAGTCAAGAGGTAAATCGAGATATATGAGCAGTTTAGGTGTAAATTGTATTTATCCATATTCACCACGGTGTGGATATTTTAGGTAATGAAGGGCTTTGTTCACTCATTTTGTAATTCAAGGTTAAAAACGATTGCCATCCCAAATGTTATGGAATAATGAATATCCATGCACCAATGCACATCCATCCACCACTCATCGATCTCCAGTGTTATCAGATTGGATGAAAAATCACAGTGGTGAAAGGTCGTTTGCCACGTGGAGTCGTGGTCTAGAGGCGATCGGAAACATGCGGTGCGGATATGAACGGTGATGGTACGGAGTCCTGTGAATCCTCAGGAAATGTCAAGCATTGTATTACGCCCGCCGCCTCTGAAGCTGCAGCAATAGATGATACGTAATTACGCGACTTTCCTCTCCAGAAACAATGTGATACAGTGACCCTAAATGAGTCATACACCAATAGGCCCAGTGGGATATCATGCATGTCGCCAATTTAACCACGGGATACCAACAGTGGTACGCAAACAGGGGTCTGTGAGCCTCATTCATTTCGCGAAAGATGCTGGAGATGAAAAGCCGGTGGCCAACGAGAAGTTGCTTCATATGATCATTTACTTGTGATGCTCTACAATTGATAATGGATGCAGAATGGCGAGTTTTCTTCAGGCAGATTTGGTTACTATTTACTATTACATGGCTGATCTCTCGGGAAAACATCATCTGTGCCGATGATTAACATGGTGAGAACTCAGCTGCGTGGCTGCCAAGTTCAAGGATTTCATGCTAGGGGAAAGGAAAGGGTATGCTGATTAGGGACTGCTTGAGGTGGATAGGGGGAGGAGGTTTCGGATGGCTTAGGGCGAAAATAAAAATTTACATGGCAGGGATGGGCGGGGTTCAATCCTCTCGGAACAGCGCCTTTCCTACTTCATAACTTGAGATCATAATGGCGCAAGAAGGGGCAACCTTGGCTACTCGGGGGATCAGCCCGGTAAAAAGCCCCCCGATGCCTTCATTTCGAGCGATGCTCTTCATGATGTCGAACATACGAGGTTTCCTGTTGACGAGCGTGTCGTTGGATGAATCAACTTGAATGCGTGTTTTGGCCACGTCAAATGGGGTGGTCAACACAGCAGCAATAGAGCCGGAGAGGGCCCCTGCAACAAATGCCAGCTCGAATTCATCCGAAGGGGTTAAAGGCGCTTCTTCAGAGCGCTGATTCAATATGGAAGTCTTGATAGACTCGTACCCCATCCAGTAGATACCTTTACGCGATGGTTAGAATCGAAGCTATTGCTGCTATGAATATGCCGGACTTACCAGAAAACGGAACATCTCTCCACAAAGTGGGGCTCAAGCCTCTCCAAAGGGAGGAGGCTCCGGAGTTCTTTACCATTTTAGCAACACCACTCATCACCTCTAACATGGACAAAAGAAGTCAGAAAATCTGTACGGCTGCCTCGACTCCAAGAATCAAGTTATTGTACCTGATAACCCAGTACCAGCAGCAGTGGATTGAACCCTTGTTCTAATCAACTCGATTGGTGATATACATGTAGCAGCGCATGCTGTAAACAGAGTCAATACACGCACTTGGACGTCACTCTCCAATGAAAAAGACTTACTTCGGGCGAGGGAACCAACAATCAACGGGCTGAACTTATCAATGTTAGGATCGTTGACATTGAGCTTAATGAAATCCCGCATATGATCATATCCAACATAGTATATAGCCGTGGCAGGGATTTGCATTAACCTAAGCAGTGCGAACTTAGTACGCCGTTCAGCGGCTTGTACAGAAAGTGCTACTTACAAAGTAGGGGACAATCCCTTCCACAACTTGGTGAAGCCCTCATTACGAACGATCTTCACAACACCATCCTATTGAGCAATTTAGTGCTGAAAACGAATACCTCTACTCCGTGAACTAATGCTTACCCAGGTGCCCTTGAATTGTTTGTTCGCATCCTCGACAGCAAAATCGCTGGCACATATCCGCAAGACGGGTGTACAGCTTGTGGAATGACCTTTCAAGCGACAGGCTGCGAAACCTCTATGTGGAACTGTGGGATAAGTGTCTATGCAAGCGACCGATAAGGGCGATGCGTAGCAAAAAGCTATCTTGGGGACACGTTGGTTCAGTGTTTGTGACTGTAGCCGCGTTTTTACGACGTCAAGTGGAGTAACTGAGAGACAGAGCGTAAGCCAGAGGGCGCTTCGAGTCGGCTACTGAGGGACTTACCTAGGATTGAGGTGATCAGAGCTCCGCTACAAGCAGAGACCATCTTCTGCACTGGAGTAATAGGGATGGTCTTGTCCATGGAAGTCGAGGTTACTTTCGAGGACATTTTATCAAAATACGTAGCCACCGGCCAAGAGTGTTCAGTCAATAGACTAGAGTGTACCCCAATGGAATAGAGCAATTAGTTGGGACTGGAAACGACTCCAAAACAGCTGAAAGAAAAGGGACGCACTGGGAGGGTTTTAAATGACTAATCTGTTCACAAGACCCAATTTATCCCGAGAATCAATCTGATTGAGGCAGATGGATGGGTAAAATACTTGACAATCTATTGCTCCAGTGACAAGAAGGGTCAATTAGAATTCAAATCAACTTATAAATGGAGAAATACAAGCGGTGTGGCTACCCCATCGCTCATCCTTTTAGGACAGCAACCTGTGATCGACGAGCATTCGCCGTAGGATCAATTGGGATTTCATTTAACCGATTCGACATCAATTTTCTCGGTATCACTATTGTGCTGTCTCTGGTTGGGTTCTCAGTGTGAGCCCAACAGATCTGTAAGTGTGCTTGGATGATTCGCTATTCTTAAATAGGGGCAATGTGATTCCCGATAATCTGATTGCTCTGGGCGAATCAAGTCGAAGTAAATGACCACGAAAGCTTTACAAGGAGCTTTGGAGTTAATCAGATCGAGCCTTGGTTGTGAGGAGGGGTTGGGATGGGTCACCCGCTGCGTCTACGAGTCCTTGAGTGGATTGCAAGATATCCGTGCATACTCCGGCCTCCAGCTGACATGATAATGCTCACTGCGAAGACATGCGATTTGTAAGGAGGCCTACTTTGCAAGTATCTCCAGGGTCCTAAGTGACTAAACAAACTCCATTAGCGATACCGCCCATCATGACTTGCTGCGGTGCAGGCTTGCTGATGCGTCTCGGTTGCGGCTCCAAATGAGAGGATTGACCAATTAGGGGACAATCTGATAACAACCTATAGGCCAGTTAATGACTTACTTTGAAACACCTCAGCACCCATGAGTCAACAGGATTAGGCGCTGCTCAAATTTATTTCATCATGCTGTACATATGTGGCACCCCATTATACAACATAAGCTAGTGGGCGATGCAAATACACCGTTCTATGCGTATCCAGTGATTTGCTGTTGCTTGGTCGTGTCCATCCCGAACCCGGATACATCGTTAACATGCCAGGCCACTCTATCTGGAATCTCCCCGCAGCCTATAGAACCTTACCTCCAATTTCTGTTACCAGAATTGGGGATCCTGGCCGTGGCCAAGGTTGAACAGCACCAAAAGAGACTCCAGATCTGGTAGCAGCTAGCAAAATCCGCCAGCCCAGGTGTGGTTGGTTGATAGTTACGTAAATAAGCGTCGGAACCAGCGTGGGGTCTCCTAGTCCTCCTATGAGTTAGATCGGTAGATCCCCTGCTGCGGCAAGTCGCGTAGTATCTGAAATGAAGGGACCCTCTCATCATCAGCGATCTGCCGACCGTAGTTTCATGCAATGGTCAGTTCTGAACCCATCCAGGGCGCTATTTCCATTGTAAATACTGACATCATAAGCTGTAGTGAGCGTAATCACATTCTCCAAGGGTCCATCATGATTGCAGGCCAAATGCAATGTGAAGGAACGCATGAATGACGCGAGAGCGCCATCGAATCGGACCGTATCTCTCACGGCTTCTGTTCCTGAAAGGGCCCCCTTTCCACGTCGAAACGGATATTCACAAGGCAAGAAAGCCCAACCTCGGTGCTGAATCTAGGGCGTGTGGATTATTGGGGACGAGGAAGCCCAAGCAGTACTAGATCTATTGTAGGGAGATCCGGTTTGGGTTGGAACGAACATTCCTATAACGGGCTCCCCATTACGCATCATCGATTCCTTCGCCTTTCCAAAGGAGATGATGACCAGTCTGCATCCTGGCCGAATCCGGAAAACTTCGGTTGAGGCACGCCTTCCCAGTACCAGTGGCCAGATAAATATTCAACCGGTAGCATGATTTCCACAGGGTCAACTGTTCAATCATACCGGATTACCCATTGAAATCATTTTTTGTAACCACGTATATGTGGAAGATTGGCCCTCGTATTGCGCAGCTGCTGACCACGTTGTGCTTGACTAACGCGCTGCGGCAGTATACATCTGGCATTTCTTGGTCGTGGAAGATCATGAATACCTATTATATTGATCAATCGGTGACAATCGAACCGGATTCCACTACGCAGCTTGTAGATGAGCCAAGGTTTGCTGTTCACTTGATAGATAATCACTTCTCCTGGGGGCCTTACGGTTATCACTAATCATCTGGTCGTGTGATTGCCTGGGTGTAGACTGTTATCTCGGCCCCTTTACACGAGTCGCTGCACACACCAAGGTGATGACGGGTATGTAATCAGAATATAAGCGGAAGTTACCTGGATTCTGGAGCCTTTGGATTTGAAATTGGGATGGAAGTTTCCCAAATTGGTCAACGAGAATATGTTGCCGAAGCTATGGCGCAAAGACCCTTGACACTGGTTGATTTGTTTAGTTTGCTGTGAATAGACAGCATTCCATATTATCACGGAGATGTACGTTCGATCTATTGGAACCAGCTCAATAATTGTCTGAATGAACCATTCCATGGGCTCAATTATTCAAGTGCCATAATGGTTACCCTGTTCCTATGAAAATAGGATTTTCATGGCCATTTTGGGCTCTTGGTGTTAGAAATCATGTGACATAGGCCCAAATATTCAAGGTGTATCATCTTCCCCTTTCAACCAGTTCCGATGCTTGATATGGGCTCAGTCTATCTACCAAAGTTGTTATAGCATGGGATGCAGTCATAAGTTGTTTCAGTGAGGGATGCCTTCAAATGGAGTAGTGTTGTGAGAGCTTTTGGGATATAAATCTCAGTGGTAATTCATTGTGGAAGCAGTGAGTGGCTTATTGCCAGACTTGGTATGAACGCTATTTAGCCTAGCCAACTCCTGAAATATATGTCTACGGCCAAATAGCATTGTATTTTGTCTGGAAGACCCATCTACATTCAATTGATTTGCAGTTGATTGATGCTTTGGCCAAGTCCCAAGTTTGATTTTCCACAAGGGCCTGATATTGCTCAGCCCTTTCAGATCTACAAAACTTTGTCTGAGGCCTATTTAGGGTCACTTATACTGCTTGGGGCTCATCAATATGGACTGAATAGGCTTAGGCTAAGTTTGTACTCTCATTGATATAGTAATTTGGGATATTTCAAATGCAGTTACATTTTCTGCCTTGCAATACAGGAATGATCACTTGTGAGATACTCCTGGCCACTGATTCAGGCTGCATCATGGTTTTAGAGTCCTCTGCAGTGAAAAAATCTGCAATTTAATATTCTGATTTAAACAAGACCACTGGTGGATTTGAGATTGGTTTTTGTCATCATCTGATACCATTCTTTGTAACAATAGGAGTATTCTTCAAACAGCATATGCTTAGACTTGAGCAGCCTCATTGCTTTGGTATAGTATGCTCTGTATGCCATACTCCCATTGCAGTGGCCCATAAGTATGCTTTTTACACTTTTTGGCTCAAATTTAGACTAATTTCTGGGTGGTTTCTTGGGATATGCTATGCAACCAAATATTGTTAGATGCTCTGCATTTGGTCTATATCTATGCCATGTCACAAATGGAGCAGTATAACAAGATACTCTGCACTACTCTGATTTTCAAGGCATAATGGTCTTAACTGATACTGCCCAAAAAAGCAAGATGATTGCTAAACATGGATCACAGTTCTTGCAATATATATTTGGCCTTTGTAAATGCTATGACACCCCATTTTGCTGTGGGGAGTATGGCGTATTGATCACTTGCCTTATACCATAAGTTTTGCAGAAAAGGATTGAGAGTTTTCAGATATATTCTCCAACATAATTGGTGCATATTTTGTTCATTTTTTCACCAGCTTTTCTTTCTACCATGGCATTAAGCACCCTAATTTAGACAGGGCTTCTTCCTTTCTCTCCATGAAGTAAATTCACTTATATCTTGTGTAGTTTTATATAAATGTGGCTTAATACTTCTTTTCACATTGGGATGCACCTTATAGGTATACATAGGTTGTTGTAAACAAATCTAATTTCTTGTTGCTTTGATGATGCAGAAGCTGTCAAATGGTGATCTGGCTTGTTTCCCATATGTGCAGGCTTTACAGTGCTGCAAGTTAGAAGGGGAATTAACCTTTACTCTGTATATTAGTAGATTTACAACCCTTTTGCTCAAAATCAATTAGTGACCCTGCACCCAGAATTGTCAAAACTGAAACTGAGTCCCTCTGCTGTAACCAGGTTTGAGGTGATTGGTGCTTGGCTGTTTCTGGAACACAGTGCACTTCTTTGAAGGTATATATTGTTGTAAGAGTCTTGGAGATATTGGAAGTGATTTGGAGAACAAGTAGATTATGTGGTTTTCACTTAATGATTTATTGATTGTAAAAGTAGTATTTATACTTTTACCTGGTCTTGGCATAACAAACACGTAGAATAGGTTAAGGAAGATCCCAAGAGCATGTGTGCAAAGTTTGGGGCTGTTTGGACAACTTTGAGAATTTTCATGTTTGGGTAACTGGTATTTTGGTGAAAATATTCTAAGTAAATCCCAACAAGGAATTTGGTCAGTATTCTCTAGGATTTGAAGGTAATGATCTAAGTGACTAAGTTAGGTGAATATTTAGGTGGAAATACAAATTTTTACAACACTCCCACTCAGCTAAATGTTCATACTGACTAGTCCTAATTTTGACCTAAGATATTCAAACTTGTCTCTAGCTAATGGTTTGGTAAATATGTCTGCAATCATTTCATCTGTAGGACAGTAAACTAAGCTAACTAAGTTATTCTCTATAGCTTCACGTATGAAATGATGTCTAATATCTATGTGCTTGGTTCTAGCATGAAAAGTTGGATTTCTACCTAATTGTATACATCCTTGATTATCTTGAAATAAAGTAATAGGCGTTTTTTGACATAGGCCTAAATCTGTAAACAGCTTTCTTAACCACATTGCTTCTTTTGTAGCTTCACAGGCTGCCATATACTCTGCCTCTGTGGTGGAAAGTGCTACGGTTGGTTGCTTTCTTGAGTTCCATGATATTGCTCCTTTACAGTAAAGAAAGGTGTATCCTGTGGTGGATCTTCTGTCTTCCAAATTTTGTCCCCAATCAGCATCAGAGTATCCCACAAGATCCTGTTCCGAATCCTTATAAGTGTATCTTAAGCAGATATCAGCAGTTCCTTTTAGGTATCTAAAAATCCACTTAACTGCTGCAATATGATCAGATTCATAATTCTGATTATGTTGGCTGACAACACCCACTGAATATGAGATATCTGGACATGTTCCAAGCATGATATACATCAGACTGCCAACCATAGATTGATAAGGAAAGTCAGGGCTTTCAGATGGCACCAAGCTCTCTTGATTTGGTTGAGTTTTGACCAAGTTAAGGTTTGTCTCCATTGGGGTAGCTGCCAGTTTACAGTCTTCCATTTTGTACTTCTTTAGTATATCTTGAATATACTTGGATTGGCTTAGGGTAATAGTCTGGGTACTTCTGTCTATGGAGAACTTAATCCCTAAGTAGTAACTAAGTTCTCCTAGATTGGACATCTTGAACTCCTTAGATAGGCTGGATTTAGTCTCTTCCAATGTTTCTAGGTTATTGGCGGCTATAATAAGATCATCCACATATAGGGCTAATAGAACTGGATTTGCTCTATCTGGCTTATAGTATATACTATAGTCAGCATTACTTCTTTTGATACTCAAAGATTCCAAATAAGAATCTATCTTGCAATTCCAGGCTCTTGGTGATTGTTTGAGACCATATAGTGACTTTTTAAGCTTGCAGACCAAATGGGGGTTATCTTGGTTAACAAACCCATCAGGCTGGTCCATATACACGTCCTCATCAGGTTCTCCATTCAAAAATGCAGTTTTTACATCCATTTGATAAATAAAAAACTTATATTTGGCTGCAATAGCTAATATTAATCTGATGGAGTTAAACTTGGCTACCGGTGCAAAGGTCTCAGTATAGTCAAGTCCTTTTGTTTGAGAGTATCCTTTGGCTACAAGTCTTGCTTTGTATCTTTCAATTGTACCATCAGCCTTGTATTTTGTCTTGAAGACCCATCTGCATCCAATTGATTTTTGGTTGATTGGTAATTTGACTAAGTCCCAAGTTTGATTTTCCATCAGTGCCTGATATTCCTCAGTCATTGCAGATCTCCAAAACTTTGTCTGAGGGCTATTTAGGGCCACTTTTACAGTCTGGGGCTCATCAACATGGACTGAATAAGCATAGGCTAAGTTTGTACCCTCATTAATATAGTAATTTGGGCTATTTCTTGTCCGATTGGATCTCTGGGCATTTGATACTGGAAGGATCACTTCTGGGATATTCCTGGGCACTGATTCTGGCTGAACCATGGTTGTAAAGTCCTCTGGAGTGAAAAAATTTTCATTGTTTTGCTCTTATTCAATCCTGACAATTGGTGGACTTGAGATCAAATTTTCATCATCATCTGATGTCATTTTTTGTGAAAATTTTGAATTTTCATCAAACAACACATCCCTGGACTTGATAAGCTTCTTTGCTTTGGTATTGTAGAGTCTGTATGCCTTACTCTCATTGTAGTAGCCCAAAAATATGCATTTTACACTTTTTGGCTCAAATTTTGACTGATTTCTGGCCAGTTTTTTGGCATATGCTGTGCACCCAAATATTCTTAGATGTTCTGCACTTGGTCTGTATCCATACCATGCTTCAAATGGAGTAGAATCACGAAGTATTCTGTTATAACTCCTATTTTTAAGGTATACAGCAGTGGCAACTGATTCCACCCAAAAATCATAGGATAATTTTTGATCATGGATCTTGTATCTTGCCATATCAATTATTGTTCTGTTAGCTTGTTCTGCTACTCCATTTTGCTGTGGGGAGTATGGTACAGTAGTCTCTTGCTTTATCCCATGAAATTTGCAGAAGTGGATGAAGAGTTTTGAGGTATATTCTCCACCAATGTCAGAGCATATTTTCTTGATTTTTTCACCAGTTTCTCTCTCCACCATGGCTTTAAACTCCTTGAACTTAGACAGAGCTTCTTCCTTTCTCTCCATGAAGTAGACCCATGTGTATCATGTATAATCATCAATAAAAGTGATCAAATACTTCATCCCGCCTAAGGATATATTTTGCATAGGTCCACACAGATCTGAGTGAATTAGATCTAATTTTTTCTTAGTTTTTGATTGACCCAGAGCTCTTGAGCGGTTGTCTGGCTTGTTTCCCATATATGCAGGCTTCACAGTGCTCCAAATTAGCTGGGGGATCAATTTTCACTCCAGAAATTAGCTGATCTTTGATCATTTTGCGCAAATAATCAGAATTGATGTGCCCAAATCTCCTGTGCCAAAGCATTGGTGTTTCTTCATTTAAGTTACTTATATTGGCTTCCAGATATGATGGAATATAAGTCAACTTGTATAGATTTTGATCTCTGATGCCCAAAGCAATAGGGGCACCATTTTGATCAGTGATCCTGCATCCAGAATTGTCAAAACTGAAACTGAGTCCTTCTGCTGTGGCCTTGCTTACAGAGAGTAGGTTCTTGGCTATTTCTGGTACATAGAGTACTTCTTTAAAGGTCAGTGTATGGCTTCCTTCACTGCTTCTAAGGTTTACTTGGATAGTTCCTTCTCCCACTGCATCAAGTGTTCTATTGTCACCCATGAAAACCTTCTTAATTGGAATTTCTTGATATTGGGTAAAAAGTTCTTTTTGGTGTGTAAAGTGTTGAGAAGCTCCAGAGTCAATATACCACGTCTGAGAATCCTTGTTTGTGGTCATATTTAGTGCAGATATGAATAGTCTATCTTCAGTTGTTGCAGCATTTCCATATTCAGGCTTCTTTTGCTGATAATCTCTCTTTTTGAAACACCGGTCTGATGTGTGTCCTTTCCTTTTGCAGTAGTTGCAAAATAGGTTGCTGTTGCCTTTGTAGGGTCTTGGGTACCTCCTTTGTTGGTTATCATTGCTTATTAAAGCATTTTCTTCTTCCTTCTTATTGTTGCTTGATTTTCTTAATTCTTCATCCAGGAGCCTTCCATATACGTAATTTAAGGTCAAATCTTCAGTTCTGGACTCTAGGGCTGATACAAGGCCCTGAAACTTGTCTGTCAGGCTATTCAGGATGGTAACTATCACATCCTCATCAGTAGTTGGTACGCCCACTGATTCCATCTCATCTACCAGCAGGGTAATTCTGTTAAATAGATTTTTCATTTCTTCTCCAGGCAGCATCTTTGTAGTAAAGAATTTTCTTCTCAGATACATTTTCTTGGCAGCTGAACATGACTAGTAGGTGTCTTCTAATGCCTTCCAGGCATTCTTTGCCGTTTTTGCTCTTGAGCATTGAATTAGCAATTTGTCCTTGACATTAAGGCAAATGCAGTTAAGGCACTTTGTTCTTTCTTCTGGTACTTTAAGGCTTCCTCTCCCACGTTTTTAGGAGGGCATTTTTCTCCCATGACAATATCCCAAAGGCCTCTTTCTTGTAGCAGCATCTTCATCTTCACCTTCCACACTTGGTAGTTAGATCCATCCAACTTTTCAGCAGAGGGAAAAATTTCAGTAATAGCAGTAGTAGACATTGCAGAGAGTGACAGCTTGGGGCTCATAACCTGTTGTAAGAGTCTTGGAGATATTGGAAGTGATTTGGAGAACAAGTAGATTATGTGGTTTTCACATAATGATTTATTGATTGTAAAAGTAGTATTTATACTTTTACCTGGTCTTGGCATAACAAACCTGTATAATAGGTTAAGGAAGGTCCCAAGAACATGTGTGCAAAGTTTGGGGCTGTTTGGACAACTTTGAGAATTTTCATGTTCTGGGTACCTGGTATTTTGGTGAAAATATTCCAAGTAAATCCCAACAAGGAATTTGGTCAGTATTCTCTAGGATTTGAAGGTAATGATCTAAGTGACTAAGTTAGGTGAATATTTAGGTGGAATTACGAATTTTTACAACATATATAAGGCCTCCTTCATTACTACTGTAATATACTTGGTTTGCTGCCTGCTCAAGTGCATCAGATCCCTATGCAAAATCTAAAAGTTGGATTTTATTGGATTTTCAGTTGGTATTCAGCTGGTTTTTTTGCTTAAATTTGCAGCTGCAACTTTGATTGCAAACAATAAGCAACTGAAGACCAAATTTGGTATGAATGCTAGTAGACCTTGTCATCCCTGGGAAAGGATGTGTTCTTTCCGGCAAAGAAGCTAGTCCCAGTGATATTGAGAGTTATCACTGTCATGAGAGTTGGAACTCAGCTAATACTATAATGGTACTTTGCTTTCCTATTCTAGATATTCTTACTTAAGGAGTGTTCTGTTGTTTCCCATTGAGACCTTCTTGATTACAACTTCTTGCTGTTGGGTAAAATCTCTCAGGATCCTGTAAGGAGGCTGTTGTGATGTCATAGCTTGGAATTAATGACCCTCTACACAGTCTTATGACAGGATTGTAAAGTGTTTTGCTAATTTTACTGCCAAATTAAGTTTAAAAACCTGATAGTGTTTGCATGGTCTTTTGACAAGAATTGCAAGGCACTGTTATGGTCTTTATGCACTCTACATTTACATGAGTGGATCTTGTTGCAAAAAGGCAGGCTCTCAGTCAAGTAGGCAATTGGAAATATCTGCAGAGCCATGAGCTGACCACGTTGCTGAGGAAGATGAAAATGTAGCAAATGCAGTACCTTCAGTTGAAGACCAGCAAGTGTCCATCATAACATCACCACCACCCATATTAGCAAGTACTTTGTCAGCTCATACCAACACATTGATGAGGCAATTAGGTACAGAGGTTGATAGGATAGAGGCAATGGCCCAGAGAAATCAGGAAATAGTCCAGAAACAGGATGAGCAAATAATGCAGGTAGAGTAATCAGTATCCCAGGTATGGAATGCAGTATATTTGCAGCAAAGAAGAAACTCAATTAGCTCAATATAACATCCATGAATTGAGCCATTTCCAAATATTATAGTAGAGGAGCACCAAACAGTCTTTAAAACATAACAACAGTGCACAAAGATAAAGTCCACAGGAAAACCTATTACAGCATGGGAGGGAGACTGTGGCATTTATACCCAAGCCTAAAAATGAAAAGACATTGAAGATCTGTGAAGCCATTGAGTGTAATGATGAAGAGTGGGCTAATACTCTAGAGGCTACTAGAAGTCTAGCATGGCATCACCTCAAGGCCAGCATACCATGGGACCTTTAGGAACTCAAGGCCAAGCATAATGTGCTTGACCTGCTCTATGAGCATTTTCCTGGATTCAAGCAAGCATTGGTATGCTAAGAAAGTATCTCAAGAGTAGCAGAAACTATCAAAGGTAGTAGAACAAGGGTGCCACAGATAAAAGCCATCAGCTTCCCCAAGTGCTTGTCACAAGCTGAAGGTTCCAAAAACACAACAAAGAAACATCTGGTAGCCAGAAGAATGCCAGTAAGGGACATGAAGGCAGAAACAGATGCATCATTGCAGCATTTACCAAGGAAAAAACAGAGTGCAATACCAGAAACCCTCATTTAAGGTACCAGTGAAGGACCTGGTAGTGATAAAAAATTGCAGCTTTCTCAGGACCCTGTCAGAAGCAGGGCTGAAAGCTCAAAACAAGTGGCTAAGGAACATCAGGTTACCAGGAGAGGGCTGGTAAGGGACAAGCAGGCAGAAACAGATGCATCAGAGCAGCATTCAACTTGGAGCAAATGCATATCAATAAAAGAAGCACACAGTCACAGTAGCAGTGAACAACTTGACAGCAATAAGAAACTGTGACTTTCTCAGGAGCCTGCCACAAGCAAGGTGTCAAGTTCCAAACAAGTGTCAAAGAAATGTCAGGTGGCTGGAAGAGTGCTGGCAGGGGACAAGCAGGCAAAACAGATGTTCCATTGCAGCATACATCAAAAAGAAAACATAGTAAAATACAAGAAGCACTCAGTCAAAGTAGCAGTAAAGACTTGGCAATGATAAAGGTAAAGGCAAAGAGAAAAAGTCTACCAAGCCAACGACATGGAAGTGTGAGAAAAAAGCTGCAGTTTTCACCAACACCAAGAGTCCACAACAGGATGTACCCCATATTGGCCAAGAGAATTACCAATAAGAAAACAGCTGTTTTCTCAACAGTTGGAAGCACCACCAGTTGAGCTCCACTCTAGTGAGGTCAATGAGCTTGCAGACAAAAGCAATTTGTCTACCACTGCTTCCATGTCCTCCATTGTAGATAAAGTGGAAACCCCACTGACAGACAAAGCAATAATGTCAAGAACTCAAAAGACTATGACATTGCCTACAGGGGAATTTTGGAACATTATTGGCACACCAAGAGGTTACACACTTCTTCAAGAGCAGTGCTCAAGAAAACACACTTGAATATTGCAAGGATTTATTGCAAAGACTGGCAAAGGAGGTGCTAGACCTTGCAGTGCCAGCTGAAGACCCTGACATGTACAAACCAGTGAATGACCAGTTGCATGAAGCCATAGGGTTCCTGCCAAAGTCATGGAAAATAAGCTTCACAGCAGAAATACATATTGAGTGGCAGGTTTTAATGGAGTAACTTGTGGAGTGTGGGATTGGGCTTAATGTTAGTGCTGGAGCTGTCTGGTCAGCTTTGGTATTTCTAATGTTCTGGGTACCTGATATCTTGGTAAAAGTATTCTAAATAAGTCTCAGGAAGAAATTTGGCCTGAGTAATGTAAGATTTGTTGACTATAATTCAAGCAATTACATTAGTTAAGTATCTAGGTGTTATTATGAAACTTGCAGCAAATTTGGGATTGCTTGGAATATGCTCTCAATAGGTCATACTTAAGACACTAAAATTCTCAAAGCCACCCAAAAGATTTACCAGTTATTTCTAATATCTCCAAAACCTTCACAACAATGGCAGCATATATCTGTTGTAAAAATTCATATTTCCACCTAAATATTCGCCTAACTTAGTCACTTAGATCATCACCTTCAAATCCTAGAGAATACTGACCAAATTCCTTGTTGGGATTTACTTAGAATATTTTCACCAAAGTACCAGGTACCCAGAACATGAAAATTCTCAAAGTTGTCCAAACAGCCCCAAACTTTGCACACATGCTCTTGGGACCTTCCTTAACCTATTCTACGTGTTTTTAATGCCAAGACCATGTAAAAGTATAAATACTACTTTTACATTCAATAAATCATTAAGTGAAAACCACATTATCTACTTGTTCTCCCAATCACTTCCAATATCTCCAAGACTCTTACAACAATATCAACAAATAAGGAAGGGGAGTATTCCAAAGAATGAAGGTCTTGTAAACACTAGCAGAAATTGTAGCTTACATAAGGCTACCACTTTGAGTTTTAGATTTTCCAGCCATTCCAAGAACAAACTGACACACCCACAGATTCCAGAATGACTAAATCTTCAAAAGCTGAATGAAAATTACTTGCAGAATGTGAGGAAAGTTACATTAATATCTATAAGAAATCCCATAAACTATTTTATGAGATCCAAATTGAAGTTACTTGTATTTTCTGTGAGTCTGCAAAGCACTGATTGCGGATTCACCAATGATATCAGTGGGTGTTGAAGGATTATTGCAAATGTATCTAATTCATATAAAAGTTGTATTATAATTTTCCAGTTTCTTGGCAGAAATAAAGTGAGCAATGAGTTCAGGGAAGTCCCAAGTGCATGAGTGCCAAGTTTGGGGCCATTTGGTCCACCATCTAAATTTTTATGTCACGTGATTAAACAGTGGTGAGAAATGTTCCAAATAAATCCCAACAATAAATTTGGTCGAGGGCCTATCTGATGAAGTTCAATATTTAAACGCAAACAAGAAATCTACAACAGATACAGTGTTTTATGCTTCCTAATAATGGCAGTGAAATATATTCAATTATAATTTGACCCTTGTAACTCCATTCAATAAACCAACATGTTAATATCCTGCAAACCTAGCTCTGCGAATCACCTCCAATATTCCCTGATATCTTGCAACGAAAACAACAGCAAAAAACATCTTATAGAAGGCTATGAATGGATGTGTGCTCACTTTGGATCATGCGATAGTGGATTGCTTGCGGCAATTAGAACTCAACGTGAATTGGGCGGCTGTGTGGGTTTTACCTCCTGGATTCGCCAATTTTTGTGGAGCCTAATCAATGCTGTCGATGAACATGGAAAAGTTTGGGCTTCGTGGTTGACTTTCAAGAATATTCACCTCTTGGCTCTACCCTAAATATTGTAGTAGTAAGGCTTCACCCAATAATGACTCCCGGGTAAAGAATTCACAAATAACAAATAATTCAGTGCAATAGTGATCATTTGTAAAGGAGGCCAGCCAATGAAATTTGTAAATCTTGGCCAACTATTGAATCTTATTATATGGATAACAGAGTACTGAGTATATGGCGGAAAGAAGTATTACACTTGCTTATGATACAATACCAGGGAAGTTGGAATTTGAGGCTTAGAAGAAGTAAAGAGCACCTTCGAATCAGTATTTTCACAGGTCTAAGCGATCGGGTTCACCAACACCCCAAGCAAATGGTAGAAAACCCTCAGTGGTCTGATCCATTTCTCATGCTGCCATTACAAAATTTTCACAAAGATATTAGTCGATCTCCATGCCTTTGGATGGAAGATCCCAGACGGTGCCTAGAAGAGCCGATGTTATGGCTAGGTTTCAGAGGGTATAAATAATTTGTGTAGATGGTTTGAGGTTTCTGCATTTGTTTCCGCAACTATGGGCTATTCTACAAATTCACATTGATTTACTGATCGAAATACACATCTGCCGAACAAATTGCAAGGATGCTTGGGTCTCGAGAAGCATGTGGGTATCTACTACAGTTGAACATCTTGGAAACTCCTTTGCGCATCACATGGACTTATTGCTTAGAATAGATGACGGAAAAGGGCTCAGTAATTGCGTCAGTATCAAGGGCTAGCTCTAAGCCACCTCCAAACTAAAGGTATTATATGTTTCGCCCCACAAGAAACTCAATTACATGGACTGGAACTAGATTTCATATATCTATAAATTTAAGATATATTGTTCGTAGATATCCACTCAAACCTAGGGTTGCTAACTGGGCTATTGAGGGCACCAACACTACGGCTGATCCAGCAGCATGCCGCATTAATAGACATGCTGCAGCGGATGAAGTCAGACGTGCTTGATAGCGGAAGCCCCAAAGGCCCAGAAGCCCTGCAGAGTTGGGAGGATGGTGAAACGTATTCATGAAGAGCTCGGTTGGTAGTTGCATCGGGCATACAGTAAGTCGGGATCCTAAAAGGTTAGATTTCATCAAGGATACGGGAATGGTTAGAGAGCACCATAAGCTGAGAGACCATTCACATTGATCATCGACAATCGTTGCAAACCTGGATTTCCAAATGTAAAATAGACACACCTCACTGAACACCCGTCGTGAACAATGGACTGCACCACATAGAATAGGGAATCCATTGAATTTGCTCTATCCACTTGGGGCACGAGCCAGATATATATATGGCAGTCGATAGAAATGAGTATTCTATGATTGATCATTCTCAATATCACCTTCCATTAAGAGTGAAACTGTGATGAAATGGGCGAATTAACGCTTAAAATATGTGGGAATCTGCAGTCGGAATGGTTTAGCGTTGATTAAGCGATCATCTAATGATAAGAGAAAGCAAGTGTTGGGTTCTGGAGACACTTGACCAGTGATTCGAGATGGATTTGGTTGGATTGCATGTACATACTAGGTCTAATGCATTTCTCAATCATCAGTGAAAGGATTCCTTGTCTTGTTTACTAATCGCCATTCGGATTGGCTCAGAAGCCAGCGGTTTCAGGGCTATTACCATGACAAAATACATCACTGGATTTCGGATTCTATTGCCACAGAAATATCAATTAATCGATTGTGTCTGCCACACAGGGCTGTAATTGGCAGGGCCGTGAATTCAAGTGCGTCAGAAATATCGATAGTGATGAAAGTGCACAACCATACGTGAAACGAAATTATGCTGTGGACATTGAGCAGTGTATTCACGCGACAACCATTCCCTCGCTTGTTAGACCAATGACCAGGCTGCACCATCCGACCCAACAGCGGCCGGCTAGACTCTATGCCTGCCACGGTACAGCCTGCTGCCTCTGGGAAGATGAGCTCAGCCTCGCTCAACAACGCGTGGTCAATGAGAAACCCTGAGTGTTATGTGTCTCACTTTGGACAATGGCCGAAAACATATGATGGCTTAGTGTTTTCAATTCTGGCATCTAACCCCGAAAAGCGCAACTATGAAACCTGGGAGGCTGTGTTCGTTTGTTTTGACTCATGGCTGCTAAACACACACCATTGTTTCCCTTGATATTCATATCAATTTGTATTCTGTCCTGAATGCCAAGAAATCGGAACATGCCGACCTTCCAATTTTATAATCCTACTTCCGATCGCCACTTACGGCAGCCTGGCCAATTTCAATTCGACCTAAATGTTGTTCCAATAGTGATCTCATACATATATACGCGCGCATATTGCGTAGAGTTTTACGTAACATGTTGGAAATAAGTGCTTCTGTGTGAGACATCTTGATATGCTTATCTTGTCCAGAAGGAGCCATCTGTAATGCCTTTCGTCAGCTTATTATGGAGATGTCTGTGAAATAGCGCAATAGGGTTGATCCTTAGCGCACCAATTTCAATTAGGAAGGTGGTTAATCCATAGACTTCATATTACTCACTACACCAGATTTTATCGGATTGTATTTGGGTTAAGACAGGCAGCTCTCGTGTGACCTTATTTATTACTTTTTACCAGGTTTGAACCGCCCTGGGGAAATAGGGATAATAATGATGTCACAGAACCAATGGCACAGTATATATGTATATACCTCCGGAACCGCCGTGACCATCTGAACATTGAGAAATTATCTTCTTTCCCCACTTCCTTGATTATACTGAGCTTATGTCTAGCAGCTAGATACCTTTAATCTCTGACCACATACTTATCACCCCATGACCGAAAACACTGATATATTATATGCAATGAGAAGAAAGCTCGGCCACTATCGACAATACTCTGCACCCGAATTAAATTCCATGCAAATGCCCGAGAATACTGAGCAACAGCTTCTAAGAAGCACCACACAAAACGAAATGCTCAAACAACAAGAGGCCCTAATGCAAATGTCTTCTTTGAATCTATCATCGGTCTCCGGCTTCACTGCAGAGCAGTTGGAGGCCCTCAACCTGAAGCCCGATGGGGATGGTGATTCGAAGCTGCGTAGACTGTTTGATTGCTCTGTAGAGTACAAAGAGAATAAAAAACAGTACGATATCCACTCGATTCAGTCCAATTATTCTAGTGATCAGAATAACACGCGATCCATTGAGATCCTTAGTGCGGACTCCTCGCCCCGAAGAAACAGCCTGCCTGAAGAAAGCACGAAATCGAAGCAAAGCTCAAAGTCTCTGGATAACTTGACTCGCGAGGAGTTGATCGAGAAACTCAAATATGTGGAGAGCGAGTTGGCCAAAACTAAGAAGTCCCCGTCAGATTCCCCAGATCTTAAAGACGACGCCGCGAACCAGGAGCAGTTTGATTGCCTCTGGAATGGATGCAACAAGGTTTACTCCGTACTAGAGACCCTGATCTCTCACATCGGCCAAGAGCATATTGGAAGTGGGAAGGTAAGTTCTGCATAATCAGATATGGATCTACTTCGGGTGGATGCTGACAATCCTCTCCAGGCCTCATACAAGTGCGAATGGCAAGGCTGTCCACGCAACCAGAAGCCGTTCACGAAACGCCACAAGATGTACAACCACATGAGAACACATACTGGGGAGAGGCCCTTCCAATGCCCTGTTCCTGGTAATACTCATTTTACTATCAACAATCATCTCCACCAGTGAGGCTAACCAATTTTCCATCAAGATTGCGGGAAAAAATTCTCTAGACCGGACTCGCTGGCTACCCACGTCAAGACCCACTCCAATATCAGACCGTATATATGCCCAGTTCCTGGGTGCGGGAAGGCGTATTACCACTCACGCTCTCTACGAAAGCATGTCAAAGGACACGAAATGACCCGGCCAGTCCACGTATTTTCCCAGAACTTTCAAAACAACCCTAACGGGATGGCCTACTATAACAACCCCCATTTCTTTCGACCCAACGATCTAAACATGCAGCACGACTTCAAGTATCACCATTATCACCCTGAATCATCATTTTTCAACCATCCCAAACCGGGTGAAGAAATGGGCTCAATGAGCACCCAGCCAACGGAAGAGGCACTTGGCGGACTATCACTACCTTCTAATACCAATGCCAGAATGAATACTGGACCGTTCCCACTGACAAATTTGCAGCTCCAAGAGATACAAACCTCGAGCATAATCGAACCGCCTGTCATTCAATCTCATTCATTCTCTGAGGAGGGACCACCAGGATACCTAGCACCCAGAAATGCTTCTAGTGCGCTCACACATGACATGATCGACCCTATGATGGTTCCCCCATCCATACCTAATCAGGGCTGTTCTGAAGTTACTAGTAGCACCTCGCTGTCCTTTCAAGCACACTCAGTATATGTGAACCCCTCGGACCCGTCTTCGATGCCAATGAATTCTCAGCAGTGAGCAAGGAAGTGCTGAAGTCTCCAGCATTTCTTCAGCTCCTCATCTTAATTGTGCATTATTTTGACACGAGAACTCTTCACCCAACTTATATTGTATATATAAGTAGATATTTGCATTATTCCCTTCGAGCGCAAAAGAATTCCGCCAAGACATCTCCCATTTTGTACTTGCTTTTGGTTCTTTGCAACTTTGTAACTTTTACGATCGGCACCGAATGTTAGCGCAGGCGTGATGGTTCACACATCTGATCAGTTAGTTAAGATCCTCCCCCCTCTTCTTCATATCTATACTTGTCTTTTTAGTTTATTTTGTAGTCACAGTAATTAATAGATGGCCATTTGCGAGGTGGCCAACGTTAGTATTCTAATATATTTCTGGCATCAATACTCCAATCTTTGAATATGTATTAAAGTTGCATTACCTGCGTTCTCTTTGGAACTTCGAACTTCCATGGCTATTTTCCCTAGTTCATATCGCGTCCACCTGTCCCACCATTCCAATGCGCGTCTACCATTCACCTGGCCATTGATATACGTCAATAGGCCACCAGTTGGTATCGCACGCTCAATGGCCTACGCCTGTTGAGACATTCGTTTCACTTCCCTGCCCAATACCCAGTCCTAGGTAGTAGTGAATTTCTCAAACTGTGTATCATCGAGGATGGGCTATTTGAATCTATATTCCGAATATGTGACAATGGATAACGAAATCACAAGATACCTGCAAATAAAAACACCTTCGACAAATCAATCACCCGAGGGCAAGAACCCTCTTCACAGAATCGCGTGAACTGCGGTCGCCGATGCCCACCCGAGAGGCATCTGTCTGCACGTAGGTGATTCCAGTCATCACCTCACATGGAATTATAGCGGATTTGAATGGTGTGTGCTTTGATAGGCAATATTTCTCATATCGGACATACGCTTTTTTGGTAGGAAAAGCTGCCTAGCGTGCGGATGAATTGGTTTGTGTACGTAAATTAAAGTAAAACCAAATGAGCATTTGGTGCAACCCATCAACCTAATCGCCATGTTGATGGTGTCACTGATTGAGCACCCATTATATCAACCAAGCATGGCTTGACCATGGACTCTGTGGCTATATCTAATCACTTGAGCGACTATAATCGGCTAATCCAGTTGATGTGGAAACTTGAATTGGTGGATGCGATATGGCTGAGGGAAATGGTGATGTAATATTTAGTAAATAGTACGCTGTGCTTCGTATCACTATGATGTCAGATCGGCCATGAGGTGACATAACCACATCCTGGAACCTTCTTCAAGTGGTCGTTGGTTACGGGGAGGGTGAGTTTTCTGAAATCAATCTATTTGATTTTGTCCTTCGGATGTACACGCCCCTTGACCATTGTACGATGGATCCTAGATTGAAGAGATTCAGATCCCTCGCCGATCAGATTTGAATTTGTTAAATGAATCATTCCATCCGAAACGGGCTTTTAGAGTAGAGCATCTGGCGAGCACTCCTCGACTTGGACAGGGAGGGGGAGGGCAGTTGCATCACTCGATCCTCCCAAGACTTATTATCGGCGGCGCTTGCTGGCAGCGCGGTTAGTGCAGATGATGAATAATCGATCGACATGTCGCCAAGATGGAAAACCTCACTGCATGATGATGCGTGGGCTTGACTCCTATTTGGCTGCAGTGTTGGTGCTGGAGGCAGGAAACGGGGCATGGCTGAGTGGATCATGCTTTTACACCATGAGCTGTATGGGTATCCTTACCTATTTTGGTAGGGATTGTTAGGCCAATTTTGAATAATTCCCCATATTACCAAATCCATGAATACTCTTGTGTCTCTTTAGCTTTAATTGAAGGATATACTGTACGTTTCACCTCCATATTGAAACCGGGAATTTCTAGTGGATGATGTGAATTGGTGTTACCACATCTCCGATACAATCAAGGTGATTTCTATCCCTAGGATCATATGGAGAAGGGTGGTTTCCCTCGCCAAATTTCCTGTCCCAACTGCGCCATGGGGAGACAAGTGGCCTCCGAATGCTCACCTTGTACCATACTAAAAACACCGGAATCCAGGCTTGTCTCCAAGCATAACATGACCAGTTCCGCGGATACAGTGGGAGGATCCTTTACAGGCATGAAACCATATGCCACCCGTTGCTTTAAACCACCATACATTTATGTTCAGCACGGATCCACAAGACAACATTTCTGGGATTACGTCGTGTCGCGGGTTACGGTGGCTGCGAAGCCAATGGCCGTCTCCAGCCTGCGTCAAAAAAGTGGTGCTGCGAGAAGCAGCCAAATGTGGCCTAATGACGTCAACGGGTGGGTTTAGAGCGGTATTTCGCCTGTGCAATTCGTAGCCTTGACCTAAGTAAGTAAGAAGCGAGTCAACCCTCCCGCTGTAGACCCTGAAGAGAATGGACTTGAAAACCGGAAAGTCCACGCTAGTTGTGAGGGACTTTCAGCCTTTCCATCTTGAGATCAGACCAAACTGCTGATTGGCAAGGCGGTGAAGCGGGGATGGCATGGAAGGTGATGAGCATTCCAAATCACTCTGCACCGTGGGTGGGTTGATTAGAAATAAATTTATCCAAATCCGGTCTAAAGGTTCATTGGTGTCATCCATTTGATCATTTTGAGTGGCAAGATGCACAAATTAAGTGAGGGCGCCGAAAACTAGGTTAATCCAAAGACCGTGGCCACATGATCCACCAGCAGCTTGACAACAATCAGGCCGTCCGTATTAATTGGCCCAGCGCTACCTATGCAGTGTTTCACTCGGGGCTCTATCTGACGATTGCCTGACGTAGATTGTCCACATTGCTGAACTCAAACTGAGATGCATAGGAATTACGTGCTTGGCGAAGCATATCCTGTTGAGCTTGGTTAGTTCTCAATGAGAGGAAAGAAAACACAAACGGATTGTAATGATGAAGCTTGAAACAGGATGATTGAGCATGTCAACTCGTATCCATTGGCCAAGTCTCAGATTCATAAGTTCTTGATTCTGATCGAAAGTATGGAGCATTGTTGCAAGCTGGAAATCTTACTCTAGAGAGCACTTGGAGACAACGAGCTATTTGGCATCAAGAAATGGTAAGAAGCTCGGAAAGGATGAAAAGCCCCATGGTACACAAGGCACTTGGACATTTCTGCTAGGCAGTCGTCAGTTGGGCCTCGACGCCGCAGAGACTTCCTCATATCTAGCATAGTACATGCAGATAGTTGTGCCACCTTGTGTCTCCTAGACCCAGCCGGTTTCAATGAATGGACAAGCAGTTATTGTGAGCAACAAGACTGGAGATATCCCATTCTGGGAACGATCAAGAGTTCTTCACGATCAACCCTAAATTGGTGGAAGGTCAGTATGGCTTGTACGTAGTACGAAATAAATTCGTACCAGGAATTGATTTGGAAAATGGCTGCATTGTAGGACTGATAAAATTAGTCACCGTGAAAATCCGTCCGCTGATCAATGATTGACAACTGTAACCAGCATTTGATTGGCCTTTTGGGTGGATTCCTGGGTCGCTGTTTCTCAATGGTTTCGGGGAGTGCTGATCATATTGAATTACCTTCCCCGTCGAGTATTGGGTATGTTTCATGTTGGCCTACTTTGTACATGGACCAATTCTTCAATCCTGACTGTGGAGGAGGGTGATGATGTGATTCTGCAACATTCTACTCGTTTAAGTAAAATTGGTGTGGTGTTGAAACAACTGAAGTCATACTGTCCTCTTTGGTGTTTCCTTGCGTTATTCGCTCCACCCGATGTTGCCCAATGTCAGGATTCCGCTCATTAGTTTCCCTATTCGGGTGGAGGTTGCTCATTGGTACCAATCTCGCTCAAGAGAAAGAGCTCGAAGATACGCATCCTGCCCATCCCAATGAGAGTAGGATTCTGATTGTGTGCGTTGCACTTTGGAGCTATTGATAATCAGCGCTTGACCGATCGTATCTTGTAAAGCAGTCTGGACTGGAGGATGTCCATTTATGGGAAATCTTTCTGCAGTAATAATGCATGAAAGGTGACATTCCATTGAGCAACCAAGAGTTGCCGGATTAATGCCCGCTCAACTCGGTAACCCAGTTTAGTTTAGTACTGCACCTTATTGCCTGTTCACTTTTGAAATCTCAATGGCCCGCTTGCATGTATCCCTAGCAGTCTTATTTTGGGTTGGAGTCTACGGCTATCACTATCGATATCCATTGACATCAGATCTGTTTCCAATGAAAGAGCCACTGTCAAATGTTTCTTGTCTCAGAGAGTTAGGATCCGGCGGCTAGTAAAAGACCAACATGAGCCCCACGTTATCAGCAATGAGCACCAAGCTAGTTTCTAACCAACTATTAGCTTGCAAGGTAAAATACCTGGGCAACTTGTGCATACACAATACATTGCTATGCAATTTTCCACTTGGGAACCATTTGCAATGTAGAGAATCTCCGGAATGTATTCCAGTACATGTTTGCTCATCAATATAGAGTCCAATCAATTTCTTTGTAACTTATAACCAATTACCAATTTATCCCCAAATCCTATAATGTGAACTAGGGATAAGCAGTTGGCCACATTTGCATTACACTGCAGGATTCAATTTGTCTGCAGACTGAGTTGATAGTTTAAGGCCCCTCACCAATGGAGTAACATCCCCTATGAAAAATATCAAACTTGGTGTTGTGCATCAGCATTTAAAACTTAGCCAATTTTACTCTGTTTGAAAATCAAGTACCCTAACTGATTCTCCCTAACCCAAACATAACCAATCCCAGTTATGGCTTATTATGTCCCTTCTCAGAATCTATTTTTAGCTGGCACACCTGATTGATTTTCATGTGGTCACTACATCCTCAACTGATCTGCAAAGCCTTTCCAAGTTATTAGTCATCTGAGATCTATCCAGCCACTTAGCAGTTGCCAGCTGATTGATGATGCAATTTTCATTTATCTTATACATCTATCAACACCCAAACTGATTTCAATTAATCCAGTCTCTTGGCACTTACTAATTCAACTTGATCAGAGAAGTATAAATAAAGCTTACTGAATCTTTTGGCTTAGTGTGTATGTCAACAAAATCAAGATTGTGCCTCAGCAAAATTAAGAATTCAGCAATTCTGTTCTAATTTCTACCCAAGCCTAGCCTGCATAGCAAACCAACTCTGTTGCCTTTATAGCCATACCCAGCTATATACAACACCAATATTAGCCCAGAATCTCTTTGCTAATATTTCCACTACTCTTACAATTATAAGATTCTACACTTCATTGTCCCTTTGGTTCAATTAAACCATTCAAGAGTTTTATTACACTTTTCTCTTGGATAAAACACTGGGATTTCACATGGCATTCAGCTGGTATTCCTCAGGTACTCCTCATTCAGCTTTTAGGCATACACACTTCTAGAGTCAGTGAGCTGACAGTTGCCAAATCTGGTATAAAGATTACTCACAAACAACACTTTCTAAGAAACATGTCTACTTGTCTGCCAGAAAACCAGGATTTAAAATATTGAAAGTTGTGATTTTAAGGAAACTTTGATCTCTTCTGTTGTCCTGCTGGTCTTTGATGTAACATTTTCTCATACAGATCTAGTTTTCCACTCTACCCAACAATCCACTCCAAAACAATCACTCCTTCATGCTTGTAGATTTCAGTCAGCAGTGTTGCTAATACATTCACTAGTAGCAAGACTCTCCACACTCATACACTACACATGTTAATCTACACTGAGAGGATTTTTGACAAGATGGAAAGATCAAATATCTCAAGCAGTTGAATTCATTGATTGGGAGTTCAATCACCATCTACAACCATGCCCACTCATTTTCATTGCATCTCTTTTACTCTGGGCTTGCCACTGCTAGGCTGTATGTACTACGAATCTTGCACCATGAATACCAGCTGGCCTTTGATCAAACCAGTCTAATCAAGTAAAAACCTAGCCCCATTTATCCGGCGGGGAAGGGGGAAAAATAACTTCGAGCGATCCGAACGAGATAACTGGGTCAAATCGTTTATCCGTCATCCGCTACAAGCACTGAATAACTGGGAACTTTAAAAAACTATGATACTCGCTAATTACATACCGTTACTACAAAAAATACAGGGCTCTTTGTTCTATATAGTGGGGGAGGGAAGGCCGAAACCTCGACATTAATAACTTGCTCGTCAGCCAGGGGGTTGTTCAGTTTATAGACGTGGCAGATTGGTTTCTCGATCAGAAGATAGGCGCGCCCGTTGGCCCAATGCTTGCGTTCCCAATCTGGGAAGAACAGGCGGGTTGCCCTCCAACATAGCTGGTGGGCGTCGGGATTGAGATCATGGTTAGGGACACACCGGTATATCCATTTGGAAGGAGTTGGCGGACGCTTATGCACTTACACATGCTTCGACCGAAAGGGTATTCGCTCTTTGACTCTAGCGCCTCCCACATGCTATTCAACCCATCGGTTTTCTTGAGTGGCACGAAGTTGCTTTTGGAAGGACATCGCCATCTCCTTTTCAGATTGATAGTCTACTTCTAGTTGGCGTTGGGCCTATTCTTGAGTTTGATTAATGTGGGAATGTCTGGGGTACCTTAAAGGGTGGATATACTCACCTCGCTGATCATGATCAGCTTCTGTTGTAGCTCATGGTTGTTGTGCAACAAGGAATTCTTCTCACGAGTCAGTCCCATGATCCTGTTGATTTTGTGTTGAAGATCCGTTTCCAGCTGGGAAACCTTGGCCACGTTCACAGCGTACTCCTCGTCCTGGATTTGTAGCAGGTCCTGAATCTTCAGTTCGAGGTTTTCCGCCATCATGCTCTTCTGCCGTAAAGCTGCGTTTAAATTGCAGGCCTCGTCTAGCCGCAGTCGGAATTCATGGTTTTCTCTAGCCAGCTTTTCATTGCTTCGCTTGTACTCGCCACATAACTCTTCCAACTCAGCTGTTGCTCGCTGAGGTTGAGGTTGGTGCGTATGCTCTTCAGTGTCAAACGCTGAATAAGGTCGATGGAAAGGTAATGAGGCATCCAGCGGCGTATTCCGACTCTCGAAGGGGGGATGGCCATGCCCGTCACTGAAGCCTGAATCCCGTCCTTTTATGCTGCCTCTCTGACCTGCCTCTGGCGCATCGTCCGCGTCGCTCAGCTTGATAAGATTGAATTTGTTCGTAATGTCCACAATGTCCGGTGAAGAAAATGAATGCTGGCTCTGGATATGCTGCAGATGATTGATGATTAGCTGGACATCATCGGCCAAGTGATTCTGGTTGTGACCCAGCAATCTCAAGGATTCAAATAGACGGGTGACCTGATCTCTATCAACCAGTCTAGAGCTGCTTCTCGAATCATCGGAGATTTCGTCGGAGCAATGCGCCTTGTCTATGGAATCGGGAGCGAGCAAGGCTTGGATTCCAATCAAGAGCCGAGAGTCAGTCTCCAGCATCTCCTTGACCTTGAACGATTGCACCAGTAGCGATTCGACTGAATTCTGGCTCAGGTTCTGTGCGCCACCGGATCCATTGGTATGGACGGGTGCATTGCCGAAACAAAGTTTGCGATATGATTCTGCGGTGTTGATATGCCTATTGTCGCTCACATCTGGTTCACCATTCTCTAATATGGGTGAGCATGTGCTGGTTAAACTTTGCCGATCGTGGTGCACTGCTTGCCTGAGCTTGTCGTTCGCCCGGCGTTCGTTATCAAGTGAGAGCTCTAGCCGGTTGACTCTATCCACGAGTTCCAAAACCCGAGGATCCTTGCTGATATCAGCCTCGGACATCTCTTCGAGCTCGCGCCCGATTCCAGTAAACCGAGCAAGTAACTCTTGGTGTTCGGTAACCGAGGAATCCTTTTCAAGGAGCTGACGTACCATCTGGGTCAATCTCTCCCTCTCTGCCTTGAGTATGCGGCACTCTTCTTGTAAACGGGCATTGGATTGCGAAAGTCTGGTCATTTCGTCTCGCATCTGGTCGATATCGGCAAACAGGGTAGCGAACCCGTCTGTATCGAAATCTGACAGTGCGGAGAAAGTGGGGCCAGACTCGATTCCGGATGCCTCATTGCTTTCCGAGCGTCCATCCTCCTGGAAAATCCCCGGGCCAGGGAGAAGGGACTCCTGGCTGACTGATTCGCTGGGTGTTGGAGGAGCAAAACTGCGAGAGGTGCGTTTGCTGGCGCCATCTCTCTTTTGAAGCGCGTATGTGAGCTGCTCCACATCATACTCCAGGTCAGTGGCGTAGTTAATCAACTCTTGTTTGTCGCTCTCCAAGGCGTCTATTTGCTGCTTGAACTTGGAGGTTAGTGCGCTCAAATGGGAATCTAAGACCGATTTCGGAATACGGTCTGCCTCGTGATGGTCGTAAATCTTCTCATGGCTAATGGTGTTCATCGAGGGGTCCGTGACAAGTATCGATTTGGGCATTTCCGACTCCCCTGAAAGGGCTTCCACGCGTGTCTGAAGTGAATGCGCGTATTCGGCCCAAGAGTCTCTTTCTTTCTCTGTGTCCCCGAGCTGATGTTGAAGGTTTTGGTTTTCACTATGCAAGTGCTCATTGCTGGTGACAATATCGTCCCACAGCCGGTTAAATCGATGCTGTTGGTCCACTAGGCGCTGTTCGTAAATTCTTTGGATTCTCGTGAAGGTGTCATTTTCAGAGCCAAGGGAGTGGCGTTTCCGGTCAGTCATCTGCTCAGACTCTATCTTGCTCACCGTGTTTCTCCAGAAGTCGGCCTTGTTACGGAATTTCTCATTGATCTGGATAAGCTCATCAATCTCCTCCGTTAGAGATTTTTTCTCTTCCTGGAGCGTAACGACCCGCTCGGATTCTTCGGACAAGGCTACGTTAAGCTCCTCAATGGACTTCTGGAGGTAAATGTAGTGCTGCTCAAGCGCTTCGTGGCTATCCTCTAGTGAGTGGATTTCCTTCAGGAGCTCCTCATTTCGCATGACGCTTTCCCCTACTTGACCATCAAGGTGAGCATTCCCCAGAGAAGGATCCGACTCGTAGTCACTAAGTTCGATCATATTCTGAAGAGATTGTGTAGATAAGGCCAACTCCGAAATCTCCTCCAACAACAACTCTCTCCTGGCTTTCATCAACTCGATTTTCTCGGCCAACGAGTTGCAATCTTGTTTGAGGTCGCAGTATTGCTGTCTTAAAGACTCGTGGCTGCTGGCTTTGGACTTGGCGTGGGCACCGTCGGTCAGCTAGCAGGAGCAAGAATCGCCCGGTTATCAAGATGTACCAACACAAACCAAAGGGAAAACTTACGTCGAAACTCTTTCGGGCCAATATCTCCAGTTGCTGGCTTAAGTGGCCGCATTGGGCTTTCAGTTCGTCCCGTTCCTCCTCGAGGTCAAGATAGGCGATTTCATTTTCCACCGCTCGTATTTCCAGATCCTTCTTTTCCACTTGGCTGTTTTCCAGGCATTCCCGGGATTCGGAGAGCTGAACCAGCACTTTTCGTAACGATTTCTCATAGAATTGCAGCTCTTGTTTGGTGTCGCCGAGCTGGTCAGCCAGATGCTTCATTTCTCTCTCGAGGATATCTATCTGCTGAGAATGATCTTCGTTGAGTTCCTTTGCAAGCCGCTCCCTTTCTGCGACATGTGATTGCTCTAGGGAAATGGTTTCGTTCCGAAGTGACTGGATGAGCTCTCTGAACGAATTCATCTCCTGCTCAACCTTCACTGGGTCTGGGCGTTCTTGAAGTGTCGCCAGCGCTTTGCTCAGCTGTGTCTCCAGTTCTGATTTCTCTTGCTGGAGTGACCGCACTTGGGTTTCCAGTAGGTTTTTGTCGCGCTCGTATTCGATACGGGAGCGGTCGAAATGTTCTTGAGCGGAGGCGTACTCTTGACGATGTCGATTCTCGGCATCACGAAGTGCCTGAAAGTGCTCGATTTTGAGCACCTCAATCTCTGTCTGCAGCGCGTGGATCGTACCAAACTCCGGTAGGGTCGCTTGGTCTGATACTTTCGTGGAATCTTTCATGGATTCAGTATGCTGCCTAGAATCGGGGATGGTTTTTGCCAACGGGTCGACGGTGGAGCCCGGCTAAGAAAACGGGAAACGATTTGTGTTAGTCAGCGCTCTGCAAGACTCACGTTCTGTCACCACCCGAACGAACTATTTATACGCGGTGCCAGAGAGAAAAGCGAGGAAATCACCTGAACAGTTAGGAAGGGCTTTTTGAATATGGGTTCGGAGTTTCCGAAATGGATGGTTCTATGAAAGCCAAGAAGGTCAGTTTAAGGACTTGGTGGCGCGAATGGGGAGGATCAAGCCAACCTTCTTCGAGTGATCTTTTCGGTCGTCGGTGGCGCGCCTTGGCTACTCCTCAGCTCCTCAAGTCTATGGATATGCGATTCGTGAGTAGGGTGGAAAGAATATCTACGTTCCGGGAACAGTTACATTTTAGAAGTCATTGTGGAGGGGCTTGGCGTTGAACTGCTTAAGAAGGGCATGGAGGACCGTTTTACACTGGTCGGATCCGTTCGTAATATTAGCTGATCAGATGAATTCTTTAATATCTGTAGCAAGGAGGTAAGTTCATGCTTGTCCTCACTACCACCCATTGTGTTAGGTGGGCTGGGTAGTATCCGCGGCAAAGCTTCTCTTAGTGTAACGGTGGTCTTCAAAGGAGGGTTAATAAGGGTCGGACAGAGTTGGAGGGCTTATAGTTAAGGTGAAAATAAAAAGCTAGGGATGGTAAAAGCAAGGTAGGGTATATCAATGGAAGAAACGTGCACTTGAATAACTGTACAATACTACAATCTAGCAATGGTGAAAGTTGCAAGGAAGCACTGGTGTCTTTCCGTGACTTTTCAATCAAAATCACCAGTGATGGAAACCCTAACGTTGGAGACTGACACGATTTTGATGGGAATTTGATACCGACTGATGAAACAGTATAAAACCGTTACAACAGTTACTGTTGGTCCACCAGATATTTAGTCTATTTTGAGAAATGATTCGAATGTTTTACCGGAATGGTCACTTGATCAAGTGAAGTCATTCTCACTTCAGATACATGAGCTCATATGATTTGAACGCACTGGTAGCAGATACAAGTAATGAATGACAGCTCGGTGACTCTGACATATCATCACCATTGAGTCTTTGCTGCTTGATGAATGGCAACAGAGGTTAGCAGACTGCTGTCGCAGGATATAGCTTGATGTGATCTCGGCTCCAAACCTATCGATTAGGGAATGAGACGTCTGATGTGTTTCGCGACGCTAACCGAGATGATCCATAGTTACCTTCGACCACGCATTGATCTACCGGAACAACTTCCAACTTCCGCCCTGTTGCAGGATACCTTCCCCTTCCCCTTCCCCTTCACCTCCGCCTTCGGCTTCATCAATTATGAGCAAAAATCGTGGAAAGCGGCATGGTTTTGTTTACTCTTACCATATTGAGCGACCATTGGCGATGACGCTCGAGTGCTTCTTGATGGCTAAATCATTTCCTAACTAGGACCAGAGGTGGGGTATGCTAATGCATCCAAGCTATACATGGCCGGGCTTCGGTCAATTGGCAATCGAATGGCTATTTCCATGAAGACAAATCTGGCCGATCATTCCTGATGACAACGTCAGCCCCCCGTCAGCTGACCCTTCAAGGAATTCCACCCAAGTCATGCTTGAGCAGCCCATTAATGACGCGAAGTTGGCGATGATGCTTTCGACTCGGCCCAGCTCACATTCATGCTGTCCACGGTATATCCCATTTTCACATGATAAAGGCAGTTCGTATGGAGACGTGTGTGCTGCTAGACCATCGCCTTTGGTGAGCCTACATCATTGGTTGGCCACTAGACAAGCCGTGGGTGCTGGGATTTTGTTTGAGGTGGGTTGGTTGGAATGATTGGCCACAAGCAGATCGGTGACTGCAAAAATCAATTAGCTTGTTTGTTGAAATACCTCTAGATGCCACATTATACAAGATGCTGTGTGGAACCGCATAGACGTATGCGAGATGAATCATTGGTGAAGACATGTCAATCATCGCAGACCGTCATGAACCTATTTGTGTTGTTAATAATCAGCTTGCTCAAGCTGCAAACCCATCCCGGCAGTACCCGTACCCATCATCATTAACCTTGAGCTTGTTGGAGATATCATTGGGATTTGAAAACGGTTTGGGAAAAGCTCGGAGGAAGTGCATTTCCACTGGCTGCTTTGTTAAAAATGGTATTCTTCCTTTTCCCTGGAAATCCTGCAGGATTGAATCTAGGAGTGTGTGGTAGAAGACACATGCAATGATTGGGGCTCAGCATTGGCTACTGCAAATGTGATCTTGCCAAATGTGTCCCCAGTTTGTACAGAATTCTTTGAGATTGGCCATTGTCTATTGGAGCTTGACAAAGAGTCAGTGCTCATGACTGTTGACTCCAAATCTTTCTTGGTCATTAGGCAGCAAGTTTTCTAGTATGTGACCAAATACTGTGCACCTGTCATCACCAGTTATAAATCAAACAAGATCTGTATATCTCTTAAGCAGCCTATGCAGCATTAAAAATGAAAATTGCTCACCATATAGCAATATGTTGATTTTTCTGTTTGCACCTAAACACTCACATAATGCATGATTCTACTCTGCCTACTGCTAAGCTATGAACTGTTTACCTAAGAATTGCTTAATTAAATGTTGGCCATTACTTACAATTAGTGAAGGCCTGGAAGGTATTAATATTTTTTAAGCAGTTCCAAAGCTGTCTTATATTGCACACACCTACCAGAGAGTGTTTTTTGGCTATTGGGGGTTAAAATACAATCATCTACATAAAGAGCTAATAAAACAGGACTTGCTTCATCTAGATTATAGTAGATACTGTAGTTGGCAGCACTTCCTTGAGAACCCAGGGATCCTAAAAAATTTGATCTTTGAATTGAAGGCTCTCAGTGATTGCTTGAAACCATACAGATATTTTCTGAGCTTCCATATCACATATAGCTATCTTTATCAAAAAATTCATTATGCTGGTCCATATACACATCCTGATTAGATTCCTCATTTAGAAATAATTGGTGTTAGCATCCATGCAATGGGTGAAAAATCTATATTCAGCTGAGTTAGCAAATATCAACATGAGCAAAATAAACTTGGCTAATAATGCAAAGGTTAAAGTGAAGTCCATTCCTTTTGTTTCAGATTATCATTGTCCACAAGACAAGTCTAATGCCCTTCAACTGCACCATCAGCCTTGTATTTTGTCTTGAAGCCCCATTGGCATCCAATTGCTACATTGTTGATTGGTCAATTGACTAAGTCCCAGATTTAGTTTTTTATCAACACTGGATAATTACCAGTCATTGCAGATCTTCACAACCTATCTTGGGACTTTTTAAGGCCTCTTTTAATATGTGGGTTCTATCCATATGGACTAAATGGATATAGGCTAAGATTATATTCTTATTGATGGAGTAGTATAGGTCATGTCTAAAGTGTTTGGATCTTTTGTCATATGATAGTGGATTGGCCACTTCAGGGATATTTCTGGGCACTGATTCAGGCTGAAACATGGTTGTCAAGTCTACTGGAGTGTCAAAATCTGCATTGCCTTACTCTGATTCAGTCCTGGCTCTTGATGCACCTGAGATTGAATCTTTGTTATCATCTTAGAGAAATATTTGCAATAACACCTACCAGTGCACCTGACTTACTCACATAGATCATAAACCTTAGAGAACTCTGCTCAAACTCTTGGCTGGGACTCACTGGAAATGCTTTTACCAAGTCATCATATACCTAAAATACAAAATATATCAAAGCTGCTGAAATCACTATAAACTCTGCACTGATATGAGCAGAGTCTTTTTTGAATATGCACTACATGTTTGTCTCTCTAAGACCTGGTGAAGTATAAGTAATACTTTCAAATACAATAAATAAATAAGCAATAGCAATGTATTCTGCTTGTTCCCCCAATTAATTTCAATAGGTCTAATACTCTTTTAACACCTCTCATAATATTTTTTGTTGACAGTTTGAGTTGTGATTGCACCAAACTTAGCCAGATCTGATCAACTTTTTTGCATTGGTATATTTGAGTCAGTATGCCCTACCTTGATTATGACAGACTCATTGCAGGATACTAACAGCTGATTCAGATTGGATCCACCTATGGTGTAATGGGGTCATAGTGACACCCACTGACCAATGTGCTCATTCTTATATTTTCCACCTCCCTATTTTTCTACTACCCTCATTTTAGTATTATCCAGCTTCTCTTATCTGATCATTGCTATGCCATAAGCTGGCTAACAATGATATATGCTTATTAATTGCATACAATATATCTCACTATATGTAAGATTACTAGATATAAGTGCTTCTATATTAGGCAAGTATCCACTCCAGGACCTGTGACATATGACCAAACTGTATTACCATCCCTACTATTTTCATCCCATATTTAGTATCCCTATGTTACACAGGTTTCAAAATACTGATCCTTGTTTTGTTGGATGTGCTGTGCTTCTTGAAACCTTGCAGCATCTACTTAGAGCATTCTTAGCTCATTTTGATGTTATTAAGATTTCAATTCATCTCCAGAACCTTCTGGAAATTCTTGATCAGTATTCACTTGGCCAGTGCAGTTAGTATATAAGGGAGGCAATCCCTCAGCAATAAATCATCATCCTTGTTATCAATATATCAACTTGCTGATTAGTGTGATCTGTGCTAACTGCTGCTACCTGAGCTTCCAATCCCATACCACAGGACCCCCAGAGTTGTACCCAAAGTCTCCCCAGTATACTTACTATGAGTCCTGCATACATCCTTCCTCCTATTCCTGTCCTTACCTAGTTACAACACTTACCATAATAGGAAGGTGCTTGCACCCCTATTTTATAACATACTGTCTATCACACAGTGAGATATATATATAGCCAATTGAGACCAGTTGAAAGGGACAAGTCTTTGATGTAATAAACATAAGTCTTTATTACCTTGCAACCTTCTATCAGAAGCTATTCTGAACCAAGTGCTACTGACTTGACCTACAAGCTCTCCCTGCTACCAAGTGCATTCAGCAATAACCCACATATTTGGTGTTGTCTCTGTGGAAATAAGCACAAGTAAGGTAGTGACTACTACAATCAAACTGAGAGCATACAAAGGGAAGAGAGAGAAAGTCCTTGAGTGGTTTGATATGTTTGAGAGAGTTGTGGGTGATGCAGGATAGTACACCAAAAAGAAAGTAAGAGTGTTTATAAGACATATTGAAGGTTCAGCATGGCAATGGCATTATAGGTTGAAAGATGCTATCAAAAGTGACTGGAATGCACTGGAAGAAGTTTACATGACATGCTTTCTGTCTGCCAAAGGATACCACTATGAAGCCCTTCAACTGTACTCACAGAAGAAAGGCAGTGAGAGCTACAAAGCCTCCACTGGACTATTTCTGCAATAAGTATGATGTCTTTTAAAGAACAAAATTGCCAAACAACAGCTCATAAGGGATTATATTATTGGCTTAGACAACAAAATAAGGTGTAGGGCATCTTAAGAGCAACAGAGATGTAAAATGTGGCAAGCATTAGTCAAATGAGTAAGACAGGTTGTCTAGCTATAGGGGCTACCCTATAGTGCTATAAGTGCTCAAAGAACAGGGATCCCCTCTAAGAAAAGAAAAATTGCCTCCCCAAAAGACTGTGAGTTAGAGGAATTAGAACAAAAGGTCTAAGAACTCCTGATCAATAATCTCCAAGAAGTCCCCAAACAAAGCAATAAGCTCTGGGAAGCTGTTGTTGATCTAAAGGCCCAGGTACAAGCCCTGCCTCAACAGATGGAACAATCTTGACAACATTATCTGTGTTGTGTATGTGGAGAAGTGGGCTATGGAGCCCACATATGTGCAAAATGGTACAGATGAGAACCTGGACTGGAAACAAAGGAGAAGAAGGTGTCAAAAGACAGAGTCCCTTGCCAGGAGGTCAACAGGACTCAATCAACTTAAGCCCTCTGATAAGAACAGTCAAAGTGCGGGAGAATAAGCATTGACATCATGCTTCTAGAGGGGAGGCAAAGGAGCCTGTAGTAGAGGTTCTATCAAAGGGAAAGAATGTGGAAGTTAGTGAAGAAGTACAGGATGAGCCTTGGGAAGAAGTATTGAAGCAAACTAAGAATGCTAGTATGTCCTCCCATGGCCTATTGCCTATAATGAAGGTACTAGAACAAACCAAGGCAACCCTCCCAATAACCAATTTATTGGGAGTTGTCCTGGCTCTAGTCAAAGAATTTTTAGAGGGATTGAGCAAGATGACAACCCATCATGTCAACCAGACAGTCCTACAAAAGCCAAATAAGGGTACATACCCAGAATTATGTAAAGAGAATACAGAGATTCCCACTCTCATTGACACAGGTTCCTCTACATTGTAGTGGGGTCAGTGACACCCACAGGCAGATGTGCTCATTCTCATACATTCACTTCCCTAAAAAGGATTACCCCCCCTATATTAGTATCATCCCAAATTGCAATATTTTCTATTCTGTCTATGTGATTATTACTATGCAACCTGACAAACTATTTGTCACTATTATCCCATTGCACAAGCTATTCCTATTCCTTGCCAAGATGCCAAGATAAGATATTTACCATATAAGGCAAGTACCCCAGCAGTGCCCATGTCATGTGACCATCTTGGTTTCATAATCCTCCTATCCTACTACCATAAGAGGCAACCACATGACACAGGGGTTTCATATTACCACTACCTGATTGGCTAGGTGCTACTATGTCTCATGGAACAATCTGCCAAGAATTTGCACTATTTTTAGTACACAATGACATGATTGGCTGTCTACTACCTTCTGGAAACTTCTGGAAAGTATTTTCTAGCAAGAAATTGAGCAGCAAAAAAGTATATAAGGGAGGCTATCACTTAAAATAAACCATCCCTCTTCCAATATTCCAACTTATTGATTAGTGAGATCACCGCTACCTATTACCACTATTTTCTGACTCAGACCTGACAATACTCCCAGGAAACCGCACTGACAGCCAACTGACCTTGGAGGCACTACTTGTGAGGAATACTCAGAGTAGGTATATTTTATTTTATTGTTTGTTTTCCCAAGTTTGTTCTTGTACAGGCAAAGATACTTTTCAGTCTTTGTAACTATTGGTCAAAGCTGCATTCTTATCAAGTCCCTGTTGGTGGAGTTTACAGTTGTTTTGACTTTGGAAGCTTTAGTACATTAGCTTGTTCCATCATTCCAGCTGATCATAGTGCCTAATAGTGCCATAGCATGCCAGATGGTGCCTGATCATGCCTCAGAGTGCCAGATGGTGCCATAGAGTGCCAATTTGGGATCAAAATTGACATGCATATGACCCTAAAATATCAAATTAATAACAAAATATACAGCACTCTCTGGCACTATGATCAATGGCACAATGGAACAAGTCTATTGTCATCTCAAAGGACGTCAAAGCCATTATAAGCTTTTGTTAAGACGCCAACTAAGTTGGGGATTGTAGTTCAATAGTTTTCCCTTGACAAGCTGGAGGCTTTATCCCCCATCACATTAGATTAGACAAAAGACCCAGTATTCCTAGCAAGCTTTTGCCAGAGGTTATTGCACCCACTGAACACCCCACACACATTCACACTTGAGAAGTGTTGGCCGTATTTTGCCCTTTGGACTTATACACCACCACATATTTGGCACCCAACGTGGGGGGTTCATACAAGCTCCCTAGGACCCAACAAGATTTACCTGAAGATTTGAGCCGTTACCCATTTATTGAAGCAAGACTACCAATATTATCAAGACTACAACACCAACCTATCCACCCAAAATGAACTCTATGCTGTTACCACTCTCACATGGAGCCCCACAGTTTGATGGAAAGAATGTGGAGAGCTTCATATTCAAATGGGAGAAGCTCTGCAAGATGTGCAGCCTATTTGAACAAGAAATGGCTGAAGACTTCCCCTACTACTGCACCAATGATATTACTACTAAGCTTCTCAGACAAGGAGACATTCTGACTGACTGGACCTTAATGAAGACCTACCTACAGACCAAGTATGGCAGACCCCAGATATACTATGGAATTGAAGACCTCAGACACTTTGGAAGGATGAGACTCTCCAAGCTACCACTTGAAGAGTTCATTCAACAATATGAAGATATGGCCAAGCCACTCCTAGAGTCCCAGGCAATAACTGAGTTTACCATGACACTTTACCTTGCACAAGGGCTTCCCCAGGAATTGGCAAGGAAAGTTGACCTACATGCAGCCAAGGATGACAAGTCTGGCATTCCTTGCTTTGCAGAGATGAAACATGTACTCCTAGAGGCAAAGCAAACTTCTACCTTTATGAGACTCCTGACATCTAATCTGCCAGACCAGCCAACCAAGGAGCTAAAGAGTGCTGTTGCTGACAATCAGACCTACACAACCAACAGAATGGACCAACTTGCTGAACAGCTACAAAAGCTAGCCCTCAAGATTAACGGCACAGCTGAGGTAGCTACTGAGGGCCAAAGAGCTTTGCCTAGACACTGCATTTGGTGTGACTCTACTCAGCATGCCAGACAAGAATGCTCAGAGCTTAGCCAGCTACTTAGAGAAGGAACAGTACAGTTTGATGCTGATGGAATGCTTGCTGATAAGGAAGGAAAAAGGATTCCCACTAATTTCCAAAGAGGTGGAATGAGAGCCCTTTTCCAGAAGTCTGACTCAGCAACTAGAAAGATTACTGTTGATGCCCCTATTGAGACTCATACAGTGAGTCCCAACAGCCCTGACAACAGAAAATATGAAGTAGACACCTTTGCTACTAAGAGACACCTTCCTGAAGAACCTGTCAAACCCATCCTTAGAAGACCACAATTTGAAGAGCCTGAGGTTATTATTGACAATAGGCCTGGAACACTGCCCACCCAAGACCCATTACCTCACTTTCAGATGACCTCAAAGATAGCAGGCTACTCAAGCCCCCAATTGATTACTGAGAAACTACTGAAGCAGAACCTCACTTTGTCAGTTGGAGAAATCATGAGTGTATCACCGTCTGTTAGGAAGATCTTTGATGAGCAGCTTAGAACAAGAAGACAAGTTGTTGAACATATGGACACCCATATAATCCAGACAAGCCATGAGACCACAAAAAGGATGACAACGCTGTAGTGGGGTGACAGTGACACCCACTGACAGATGTGCTCATTCCCTTATTTTCTACTTCCCTATATCTCTACTACACTTATTTTAGTTTTATACCATTTGTCTTACCCAATCAGTACTATCCCATAAGCCGGTGTGGTAGGGTAAACATACCTCCCACAGACAAGTTTATTCATATAGTCATTATGATATACTTATCCATATTTTATCTTATCAGTATTATCCCATTCTTCTTTTGCCCATATTATCAGTATTATCCCCATATGATGTTTACCCTGATTAGTTATTAGCATTAGTTATCCCAGATGTTATTCAGCTTTGTGATCAGTAGATGTATCTATATAAGGCAAGTACCCGCGTCAGTACCCGTGACACATGACCTAGGTCTGTGTTACCATCTCTACCATTTCAATACCATATATGGTATTTCTATGTTGCACAGGTTTCAGACTACTGATTCCTGATTGGTTGAGAGTGCTGTGCCTTTTAGAACCTTCCAGGACATTCTTGGCATATTTTTAGCTCATAGTGATGTCATCAAGAATTCCACTGATACCTAGAATCTTCTAGAACCTTGTCATTAGTATTCACTTGGCAATCAGGAAAAGTATTTAAGGGAAAGCAATCCCTCATCAATAAATCATCCCTTCTATCAGTAACACTTCTACCTTATTGATTAGCAGTTGATCACTGCACCTGCCTTCAACAGTATATCTAAGACCTGCCATCAAGGTGTTGTAAAAATTCGTATTTTCCACCTAAATATTCACCTAACTTAGTCACTTAGATCATCATCTTCAAATCCTAGAGAATACTGACCAAATTCCTTGTCGGGATTTACTTAGAATATTTTCACCAAAATACCAGGTACCCAGAACATGAAAATTCTCAAAGTTGTCCAAACAGCCCCAAACTTTGCACACATGTTCTTGGGACCTTCCTTAACCTATTCTACGTGTTTGTAATGCCAAGACCATGTAAAAGTATAAATACTACTTTTACATTCAATAAATCATTAAGTGAAAACCACATAATCTACTTGTTCTCCCAATCACTTCCAATATCTCCAAGACTCTTACAACAGGTTATGAGCCCCGAGCTGTCACTCTCTGCAATGTCTACTACTGCTATTACTGGAATTTTTCCCTCTGCTGAAAAGTTGGATGGATCTAACTACCAAGTGTGGAAGGTGAAGATGAAGATGCTGCTACAAGAAAGAGGCCTTTGGGATATTGTCATGGGAGAAGAATGCCCTCCTAAAAACGTGGGAGAGGAAGCCTTGAAGTACCAGAAGAAAGAACAAAGTGCCTTTAACTGCATTTGCCTTAATGTCAAGGACAAATTGCTAATTCAATGCTCAAGAGCAAAAACGGCAAAGAATGCCTGGAAAGCATTAGAAGACACCTACCAGTCATGTTCAGCTGCCAAGAAAATGTATCTGAGAAGAAAATTCTTTACTACAAAGATGCTGCCAGGAGAAGAAATGAAAAATCTAATTAACAGAATTACCCTGCTGGTAGATGAGATGGAATCTGTGGGCGTACCAACTACTGATGAGGATGTGATAGTTACCATCCTGAATAGCCTGACAGACGAGTTTCAGGGCCTTGTATCAGCCCTAGAGTCCAGAACTGAAGATTTGACCTTAAATTACGTATATGGAAGGCTCCTGGATGAAGAATTAAGAAAATCAAGCGCCAATAAGAAGGAAGAAGAAAATGCTTTAATAAGCAATGATAACCAACAAAGGAGGTACCCAAGACCCTACAAAGGCAACAGCAACCTATTTTGCAACTACTGCAAAAGGAAAGGACACACATCAGACCGGTGTTTCAAAAAGAGAGATTATCAGCAAAAGAAGCCTGAATATGGAAATGCTGTAACAACTGAAGATAGACTATTCATATCTGCACTAAATATGACCACAAACAAGGATTCTCAGACGTGGTATATTGACTCTGGAGCTTCTCAACACTTTACACACCAAAAAGAACTTTTTACCCAATATCAAGAAATTCCAATTAAGAAGGTTTTCATGGGTGACGATAGAACACTTGATGCAGTGGGAGAAGGAACTATCCAAGTAAACCTTAGAAGCAGTGAAGGAAGCCATACACTGACCTTTAAAGAAGTACTCTATGTACCAGAAATAGCCAAGAACCTACTCTCTGTAAGCAAGGCCACAGCAGAAGGACTCAGTTTCAGTTTTGACAATTCTGGATGCAGGATCACTGATCAAAATGGTGCCCATATTGCTTCGGGCATCAGAGATCAGAACCTATACAAGTTGACTTATATTCCATCATATCTGGAAGCCAATATAAGTAACTTAAATGAAGAAACACCAATGCTTTGGCACAGGAGATTTGGACACATCAATTTTGATTATTTGCGTAAAATGATCAAAGATCAGCTAATTTCTGGAGTGAAAATTGATCCCCCAGCTATTTTGGAGCACTGTGAAGCCTGCATATATGGGAAACAAGCCAGACAACCGTTCAAGAGCTCTGGGTTAATCAAAACTAAGAAAAAATTAGATCTAATTCACTCAGATCTGTGTGGACCTATGCAAAATTTATCCTTAGGCGGGATGAAGTATTTAATCACTTTTATTGATGATTATACAAGATACACATGGGTCTACTTCATGGAGAGAAAGGAAGAAGCTCTGTCTAAGCTCAGGGAGTTCAAAGCCATGGTGGAGAGAGAAACTGGTGAAAAAATCAAGAAAATACGCTCTGACAATGGTGGAGAATATACCTCAAAACTCTTCATCCACTTCTGCAAAATTCATGGGATAAAGCAAGAGACTACTGTACCATACTCCCCACAGCAAAATGGAGTAGCAGAACGAGCTAACAGATCAATAATTGATATGGCAAGATCTATGATCCATGATCAAAAATTATCCTATGATTTTTGGGCGGAATCAGTTGCCACTGCTGTATATCTTAAAAATAGGAGTTATAACAGAATACTTCGTGATTCTACTCCATTTGAAGCATGGTATGGATACAGACCAAGTGCAGAACATCTAAGAATATTTGGGTGTACAGCATATGCCAAAAAACTGGCCGGAAATCAGTCAAAATTTGAGCCAAAAAGTGTAAAATGCATATTTTTGGGCTACTGCAATGAGAGTAAGGCATACAGACTCTACAATACCGAAGCAAAGAAGCTGATCAAGTCCAGGGATGTGTTGTTTGATGAAAATTCAAAATTTTCACAAAAAATGACATCAGATGATGACGAAAATTTGATCTCAAGTCCACCAATTGTCAGGATTGAATCAGAGCAAAACAATGAAAATTTTTTCACTCCAGAGGACTCTACAACCGTGGTTCAGCCAGAATCAGTGCCCAGGAATATCCCAGAAGTGATCATTCCAGTATCAAATGCCCGGAGATCCAATCGGACAAGAAATAGCCCAAATTACTATATCAATGAGGGTACAAACTTAGCCTATGCCTATTCAGTCCATGTTGATGAACCCCAGACTGTAAAAGAGGCCCTAAATAGCCCTCAGACGAAGTTTTGGAGATCTGCAATGACTGAGGAATATCAGGCCCTGATGGAAAATCAAACTTGGGACTTAGTCAAATTACCAATCAACCAAAAATCAATTGGATGCAGATGGGTCTTCAAGACAAAATACAAGGCTGATGGTACAATTGAAAGATACAAAGCAAGACTTGTAGCCAAAGGATACTCTCAAACAAAAGGACTTGACTATACTGAGACCTTTGCACCGGTAGCCAAGTTTAATTCCATCAGATTAATATTGGCTATTGCAGCCAAATATAAGTTTTTTATTCATCAAATGGATGTAAAAACTGCATTTTTGAATGGAGAACTTGATGAGGACGTGTATATGGACCAGCCTGATGGTTTTGTTGACCAAGATAACCCCCATTTGGTCTGCAAGCTTAAAAAGTCACTATATGGTCTCAAACAATCACCGAGAGCCTGGAATTGCAAGATAGATTCTTATTTGGAATCTTTGAGTTTCAAAAGGAGTAATGCTGACTATAGTATATACTATAAGCCAGATAGAGCAAATCCAGTTCTATTAGCTCTATATGTGGATGATCTTATTATAGCCGCCAATAACCTAGAAACATTGGAAGAGACTAAATCCAGCCTATCTAAGGAGTTCAAGATGTCCGATCTAGGAGAACTTAGTTACTACTTAGGGATTAAGTTCTCCATAGACAGAAGTACCCAGACTATTACCCTAAGCCAATCCAAGTATATTCAAGATATACTAAAGAAGTACAAAATGGAAGACTGTAAACCGGCAGCTACCCCAATGGAGACAAACCTTAACTTGGTCAAAACTCAACCAAATCAAGAGAGCTTGGTGCCATCTGAAAGCCCTGACTTTCCTTATCAATCTATGGTCGGCAGTCTGATGTATATCATGCTTGGAACACGTCCAGATATCTCATATTCAGTGGGAGTTGTCAGCCAACATAATCAGAATTATGGATCTGATCATATTGCAGCAGTTAAGCGGATTTTTAGATACCTAAAAGGAACTGCTGATATCTGTTTAAGATACACTTATAAGGATTCAGAACAGGATCTTGTGGGATACTCTGATGCTGATTGGGGACGAAATTTAGAAGACAGAAGATCCACCACAGGATACACCTTTCTTTACTGTAAAGGAGCCATTTCATGGAATTCAAGAAAGCAACCAACCGTAGCACTTTCTACTACAGAGGCAGAGTATATGGCAGCCTGTGAAGCTACAAAAGAAGCAATGTGGTTAAGAAAGCTCTTTACAGATTTAGGCCTATGTCAAAAAACGCCTATTACTTTATTTCAAGATAATCAAGGATGTATACAATTAGGTAGAAATCCAACTTTTCATGCTAGAACCAAGCACATAGATATTAGACATCATTTCATACGTGAAGCTATAGAGAATAACTTAGTTAGCTTAGTTTACTGTCCTACAGATGAAATGATTGCAGACATATTTACCAAACCATTAGCTAGAGACAAGTTTGAATATCTTAGGTCAAAATTAGGACTAGTCAGTATGAACATTTAGCTGAGTGGGAGTGTTGTAAAAATTCGTATTTTCCACCTAAATATTCACCTAACTTAGTCACTTAGATCATCATCTTCAAATCCTAGAGAATACTGACCAAATTCCTTGTCGGGATTTACTTAGAATATTTTCACCAAAATACCAGGTACCCAGAACATGAAAATTCTCAAAGTTGTCCAAACAGCCCCAAACTTTGCACACATGTTCTTGGGACCTTCCTTAACCTATTCTACGTGTTTGTAATGCCAAGACCATGTAAAAGTATAAATACTACTTTTACATTCAATAAATCATTAAGTGAAAACCACATAATCTACTTGTTCTCCCAATCACTTCCAATATCTCCAAGACTCTTACAACACAAGGAGCTTTTCAGGGTAGTGCACAAGACACACAGAGGCCTTTGGAGACACTTGGAGCACCTAGGAAGCTAAAGAAGCAGGAGCTTTTACCATAGTGACATATTGACAAAGACACCAGCAGTTTAGACACAGAGGTTATTGCACCCATCAGACACCTCACACACCTTGAGTTGTGTAGCTTCTCCCAGGAGTACCTCTACACCACCACATATTTGGCACCCAACGTGGGGGGTTTGACTGAACTGCCCCTAGAAGACTTAAGAAAGAACAAATTATCAAGACCATGGATCTACCTTTACCAGGAATGCAAGGAACTCCTTTCTTTGATGGAACCAAAGTTAAAGCTTTCATCAAGAGGTGGGAGCTTTTCTGCAGAGCCCACAAAATACCTGAGGCCATTATGGCTGAAGAGATGCCCCCCTACAGCACTGATGAGATCATGCTCTCTTTATATGAAAGAAATGATCTGCTGACAAATTGGACCCTCTTGAAGAGCTACTTGATTGATGAATATGGAGAGAGACAAGTTGACTACACACTTCAAGACTTGGAGAACTTTGCTTATAGCAAGTTTAAGCTGCTACCATTGAAAGAATACTTGAGTGGCCTTGAGCAAATTGGAGAGTCACTGAAAGCCCAAGGCATTATCACTGATCTGACTTTATCTGCCTATCTGCTCAGAGCACTACCAGAAGGCCTGGTGAGAAGGATTGAAAACAATCCTACTGTGAAAGCTATGAGTTCACTGCCTGCATTTCAGTTAGCTAAGCAGATTCGACTTGCCCCTGAAGAAACCTCACCAATCAGAAAGCTTCTTTCAAGCCCAGAACAAAACCAAGATAGCCAAGACATACTTAATCCCAGCAATCAAAGCACTCAAATTCAGGAGCTGACACAGCAACTAGAGAAACTCTCTTTGCTACTTGCCAGCAAAGCATATGGTCAGAAGCCAGTAGAGAAAGAAGTCAAATATACATGCATGTGGTGTGACTCTGCCAACCATTCCAAAAGAAATTGCCAAGAGCTTCAGTCATTACTATCCACAGGTGATGTCCTATATAATCCTCAGGGATACATAGTCAGTAAGCATGGTGACAAATTATCCACAGCATTTGGACAAGGAGGAATGAGAGTTCACTACAAGCAAGTCACCTCTCATACAAGAAAGGTTCACCTCCATGAAGAAGAAGATCCTGACTACTTTGATCCAGCTGAAGTTCTGAACTTTGACTATGAGGACCCCAGAGAGGCCCAAAATCATATAGCTTCAATTTATGCTTCAAAGAGACACCATCCTGAAAAAATGGCTAATCCAGGCCCAGCAACAAAAGTACCAAGATGTGAGCCAGAAGTTGTGATTGAGAAGAAAGCATCACCCCCATTAATTTTACAAGAGTCTGCCAAGGCCAACAACTACCACATGCAGCCTAGAGTCAAGCAAAATGGTACCCCAGACGCTCTGACAAGTCATATACTAGGAAGCAACATATCAATCAAGGTTGGAGAGCTACTCAGTGTATCACCATCTGTAAGAAAGACTCTGGATGAGCATATCAGAATAAGAAAGCATCCAATTGAAGCAACTCAAGGCAACCAGGTCAGGACAGTTCAAGGAAGCCAAGATATCAGTAAGCTGCATCAAAGCCAGAAACACTACTACTCAGTGGCAACTGCAACAACTACAGGAACTGTGCATAATCAAGAAATCCTATGTCATATAGACAGTGGATCTGAGATATGTGTGATGCCTTTGGAGGCTTGGAAACAACTACCATGCAAAGACCTATTGCCCATAGACACCAATATCAATTGGAGCATGAAGGATGCCAACTCAGGGCAATCAAAGCTTTTAGGAATTATTCACAGCTTCCCTCTCATCATTGAAGGAATACCCCATGAGATCCCAGTATTCATTTGTGCAAAGGCTAACTTTGAATTACTTCTTGGAAGACCATGGGAAGTAAAAGCAAGAGCAACTGCAGTGAACTACCCAGATGGTTCAGCATGGTATACTATATACTCAGAGAGCCCAGGACTAACAGCAACCTTCTGTGGTGTGGACTCAAACAATATCCAATCAATGACATCATGTAGATTTCTATCTCAAGAAAGGACAGGTGGCTTCATTGAGGAAGACTGAGAGAGCACTTTGTTCTCCAAACTTACAGTGGTTAGCTAAAAAGTTCCCTGAAACTTTTTAGCTCAAGTGGGGGGTGGATGTGGTAGGGTAAACATACCTCCCACAGACAAGTTTATTCATATAGTCATTATGATATACTTATCCATATTTTATCTTATCAGTATTATCCCATTCTTCTTTTGCCCATATTATCAGTATTATCCCCATATGATGTTTACCCTGATTAGTTATTAGCATTAGTTATCCCAGATGTTATTCAGCTTTGTGATCAGTAGATGTATCTATATAAGGCAAGTACCCGCGTCAGTACCCGTGACACATGACCTAGGTCTGTGTTACCATCTCTACCATTTCAATACCATATATGGTATTTCTATGTTGCACAGGTTTCAGACTACTGATTCCTGATTGGTTGAGAGTGCTGTGCCTTTTAGAACCTTCCAGGACATTCTTGGCATATTTTTAGCTCATAGTGATGTCATCAAGAATTCCACTGATACCTAGAATCTTCTAGAACCTTGTCATTAGTATTCACTTGGCAATCAGGAAAAGTATTTAAGGGAAAGCAATCCCTCATCAATAAATCATCCCTTCTATCAGTAACACTTCTACCTTATTGATTAGCAGTTGATCACTGCACCTGCCTTCAACAGTATATCTAAGACCTGCCATCAAGGAGCTTTTCAGGGTAGTGCACAAGACACACAGAGGCCTTTGGAGACACTTGGAGCACCTAGGAAGCTAAAGAAGCAGGAGCTTTTACCATAGTGACATATTGACAAAGACACCAGCAGTTTAGACACAGAGGTTATTGCACCCATCAGACACCTCACACACCTTGAGTTGTGTAGCTTCTCCCAGGAGTACCTTTACACCACCACACCGGTTGACTATCACACCTGCTTACCTTATTGCATAAGTTACCCCTCACTTTATGTAAGATTACTAGCTATAAGTACTTCTATATTAGGCAAGTACCCGCACCAGTACCCGTGACACATGATCAGCCCGTGTCACCATCCCTACCATTTCCATACCATATATGGTATCTCCATGTTGCACAGGTTTCAGAATACTGATTCCTGATTGGTTGGATGTGCTGTGCCTCTTAGAACCTTCCAGCGCCTACTTAGAACATTCTTAGGTCATTCTGATGTCATTAAGATTTCTATTGATATCCGGAACCTTCTGGAACACCATGATTAGTAATCACTTAGCCGGTAAGAAAAGTATATAAGGGAGGCTATCCCTCAACAATAAATCATCATCCCTTTTATCAATATACCAACTTGTTGATTAGTGTGATCACTGCTACCTGCTGCTACCTGAACTTCCAACCCCAGACCACAGGACACTCCCAGGAAACTGCGCTGACAGCCAATTGACCTTGGAGGCACTACTTGTGAGGAATACTCAGAGTAGGTATCTTTTATTATATTTGATTCTTTCCCAAGTTTGTTCTTGTACAGGCAAAGATACTTTTCTGTCTTTGTAACTATTGACCACAGCTGCATTCTTATCAAGTCCCTGCTGGTGGAGTTTACAGTTGTTTTGACTTTGGAAGCTTTAGTACATTGTCATCTCAAAGGACGCTGAACCCAGCACATACTTTTGTTAAGACGCCAACTAAGTTGGGGATTGTAGCTCAATAGTTTTCCCTTGACAAGCTTGTGGCTTTATTCCCCTTCACATTAGATTAGAGACAGAACCCAAGTATTCCTAGCAAGCTTTTGCCAGAGGTTATTGCACCCAGTGAACACCCCACACACAAAACACTTGAGAAGTGTTGGACGTATATCTCCCTTGGACTTATACACCACCACAACGCTACCAAATATAAGACCTTTTACTCAGTTGCAACTGCTGTGGTGAAAGGGTATATTTATGATGATCCTGTTGACTGCCATATTGACAGTGGCTCAGAGATTTGTGTTATGCTGCTAGACTTCTGGAAGACGCTTAGAAGCAAGGAGCTACTGCCTGTCAATAGAGATATTGGATGGAACATGACTGATGCAAACTCAGGATCTAGTCCACTCTATGGTGTAGTGCACAAGTTCCCTATTGAGGTGCAAGGAATCAAGGTCTGGCTTCCCCTCTTTATCTGCCAGAAGGCAAACTTTGACCTTCTGTTAGGCAGACCATGGGAGACCAGTATTAAGGCTACAACTACCAACTATTCTGATGGGTCAGTGTGGTACACTATACAAGGATCCAACCCAGGACTACAGTCAACATTCTGTGGGGTAACACCCAACAATAAGAGGACACATACCGCTTGCCAGAAGACACATCTTGTTATAGAAGAAGATGAGGAGCCTGACAATATACACCCCAACAGTTGGAGCTGCTCATTAGGTATACAGGAGCAGACAGCTATGGTTTGCACAAATACCAGACAGTAGAACAGAAGACTAGACCATCACTTACACCTTTAACTGATGGATCTTGACCTGCTGATTACATCAGACTACCAGAAGGAACACCAGAAGATATACCACTTACACCTGAGAGACTTAAGCAACTTATCATTGGTGATGGAAACCTTACACCGGAGGAGATCTTACTATTTGAAGAAACCCTGATAAGGCATGATAAGGTTTTCTCATATAACAACAAGGAGATGGGACTCTTAAAGACATTGGTTGAAAAACCTATCAAGATTCATACAGTGCCCCACACACCCTGGTCATTTAAGCCTTACCCACTACCTAGAGGACTCCAAGCTGATGTGCATGACCTACTTAAGAAGAACATTGAAGCTGGTATTCTAGAACCTTGCCATGGACCTTATGCTAACAGATGGTTTGTGACCAAAAAGAAGAATGGAAAGCTGCAATTCATTCAAGACATGCAACCTGCAAATGCTGTCACCATCAGAGATGCCGCAATACCTCCATCTATTGATGACTTTGCAGAGAGCTTTAGTGGTCACTCCATCTACTCAACATATGATCTCTATTCAGGATATGACCAGATTCCCCTAGATGAGACATTAAGAGATATGTTTGCACTCCAGACACCATTTGGACTGTTAAGAATGACAAGACTCAGCCAAGGGCCAACAAACTCTGTGGCTCAGTTCCAGAGATGCATGGTGAATGTGCTCTACCAGTTTATACCTGAGAAACTTGCTGTCTTTGTTGATGACATAGGCATCAAAGGACCAAAACTCCAGGACACAACTGAAGTTATGCCTGGAGTAAGAAAGTTTGTCTACGACCATATTTCAGACAATGATGCCATATTAGGAGCCATTGAAAAAGCTGGACTCACCATCAGTGGCAAGAAAAGCAGCTTTGGTATATCAGAGATGTCCATTGTTGGACAAAAATGCAACACCTTTGGTTGTTCACCTGGAGACTCCAAGACACAAAAAATATGCAACTGGCCTACCCCCACAAATCTAACACAAGCTTGCGGCTTTGTGGCAGCTTGTGGGTTCTTTAGGATTTGGATCACAGGATTTTCTGAGATAGCAGAACCAATCTACCAACTACAGAGAAAGAATACCCCATTTATCTGGGGAGAAGAGCAAGAAGAGGCCATGTAATTACTAAAAGAGGCCTTAGTATCTCCACCGGTTCCAAGACCTCTTGACTATCAGAACACTGAATGCCCATCTATCTTGACAGTGGATGCAAGTCCTATAGGTGCTGGAGCACTACTTGGCCAAGATGATGAAGGTGGCAACCGCTATGCCTGCAGATATGAGAGCTGCCTCTTCTCTCCTAGAGAACAAAGATACTCACAGATTAAGAGAGAGCTACTAGGAGTTGTGAAGATGCTGAGAAAGCTGAAGTCACAACTCTAGATGACACATTTCATCCTGGAGACAGATGCTAAGCCACTCATAGGAATGATCAACAAGCCTGATCTACCTGATGATGCCACAAATTGGTGGATGGCATGGCTGAAAATGTTTGACTTTGAGGTCAGACATATCCCTGGCAAGACAAATGTTGTGGCCAATGCACTCTCCAGGAAGGGACCACAGTTGTCTGAAGATATGGACCCTGACTTTGATGACATAATTGATGCAGAAATCCAACAACTACATGTGAAGAAGCCAAGCAACTCTACTTGGAACACCATTCAAGACTATCTGAGAACCTTAGAGAAGCCACCAGGAATGAGCCCACATGATTTCAGAAAGCTCAGGAAGAAGGCCCATCATTTATACATAAAGGATGGCCTCCTCTTCAAACAAGTAAAGCCTGGACAGACACCACGGAGAGTTATAGTTGAGCCCCAGGAACAACTGACTATTATGTCAAGCCTTCATGAAGGAAGACCGGGTGGCCATAGAGGCAGAGACGACACTTACAATGTTGTTTCCAGTAGATACTACTGGGAGCATATGTATCATGATGTCCAACACTTTGTTGAATCTTGTGATATTTGCCAAAGAAGGTCAACCAAGAGATATGAGGAGCCGCTCCATCCAACCTACACACCTTGTCTATGGCAGAAGGTTGGCATTGACCTGGTCCACATGCCAACTGCTGGTACCAAGAAGTACCTTGTTGTTGCCAGAGATGATCTGAGTGGGTGGGTAGAAGCTCGAGCTCTATCCAATAACAAAAGCCACACTGTATGGAGATTTATTCTTGAAGATATAATATGCAGATTTGGCCGCATCAGCCAGTTTGTTGCTGACCAAGGAGAAATGACTTCAAATTTGGTCCAGGAACTCTGCTCACAATACAAGATTCATATTGCTTTCACCACTGCGTATCACCCACAGGCCAATGGAATGGTTGAAAGGGGCTATGGCCCCTTAGTTAACTCCCTAGTCAAGGGCTGCAACAACATGACACTACAGTGGCATAGACAACTTCATCTAGCACTCTGGGCAGATAGAATCACTACAAAACGCAGCACAGGCCTATCTCCATTCAAATTGCTTTATGGACACGATTGCATTCTTCCCATAGAGCTTGACTCAACATCCTGGAATATGCTAGAGTGGAGGACTACAATGAGTAGAGAAGAACTACTGACTACACGCATCAAACAGCTTGATCACCATGAGCTTGATATTACCCAAGCAGCTGCTAAACTCCAAGAGACAAGACTTCAGAACAAGGAACCATTTGACAAGTCACATAGCCTTAGACCAAAGCCATTACTGCAAGGAGATCCAGTACTGCTCTATGTTTCCACTCTAGACAAGCAGTGGAGTCGCAAATTAGACAATAAGTGGTCTGGCCCATATATTATCTCTGAGGTGATTGGAAATGGAAGCTACTACCTGTCTGAACTTGATGAAGCACTGCTAAGAGCACTGGTGGCAGGAAACAGACTTAAGCTATTCAAGCACCGGAATTTTGCACATCACATTTAGTTTGCTTTGACCTGAGTTCAAAGCTGAGAGGGGGGTGGATGTAGTGGGGTCACAGTGACACCCACAGGCAGATGTGCTCATTCTATATACATTCACTTCCCTAAAAAGGATAACCCCCCCTATATTAGTATCATCCCAAATTGCAATATTTTCTATTCTGTCTATGTGATTATTACTATGCAACCTGACAAACTATTTGTCACTATTATCCCATTGCACAAGCTATTCCTATTCCTTGCCAAGATGCCAAGATAAGATAGTTACCATATAAGGCAAGTACCCCAACAGTGCCCATGTCATGTGACCATCTTGGTCTCATAATCCTCCTATCCTACTACCATAAGAGGCAACCACATGACACAGGGGTTTCATATACCACTACCTGATTGGCTAGGTGCTACTATGTCTCATGGAACAATCTGCCAAGAATTTGCGCTATTTTTAATACACAATGACATGATTGGCTGTCTACTACCTTCTCGAAACTTCTGGAAAGTATTTTCTAGCAAGAAATTGAGCAGCAAAAAAGTATATAAGGGAGGCTACCCTTTAAAATAAATCATCCCTCTTCCAATATTCCAACTTATTGATTAGTGAGATCACCGCTACCTATTACCACTATTTTCTGACTCAGACCTGACAATACTCCCAGGAAACCGCACTGACAGCCAACTGACCTTGGAGGCACTACTTGTGAGGAATACTCAGAGTAGGTATATTTTATTTTATTGTTTGTTTTCCCAAGTTTGTTCTTGTACAGGCAAAGATACTTTTCAGTCTTTATAACTATTGGTCAAAGCTGCATTCTTATCAAGTCCCTGTTGGTGGAGTTTACAGTTGTTTTGACTTTGGAAGCTTTAGTACATTGTCATCTCAAAGGACGTCAAAGCCATTATAAACTCTTGTTAAGACACCAACTAAGTTGGGGATTGTAGTTCAATAGTTTTCCCTTGACAAGCTTGAGGCTTTATTCCCCATCACATTAGATTAGACAAAAGACCCAGTATTCCTAGCAAGCTTTTGCCAGAGGTTATTGCACCCAGTAAACACCCCACACACATTCACACTTGAGAAGTGTTGGCCGTATTTTGCCCTTTGGACTTATACACCACCACAACATTTATAATGTCAGAGTCACTAGCAAACCATCTAAAATTAGACATGGTCCCCAAGAACACCATTTGAGTATGGCTAGCAAATGACTGACTAGACACAGCAGTAGGTGTGGTACCTAATTACCCCATCCAGCTAGGCAACTTGATTATACACCAAGATGTTCTGGTCCAACCTATTGCAGCCAACAACCTAATTATTGGCAAGAGTTGGTTTATCCAACATAAGATGGACATACTCCACAGTGCTTCTGAGTCAGGTGGGATTCCTAGAGTATCCCACTGATTCATATCACCAATGAGACCAAGGCATGTAGCAACTGTATGACAATCAAGGAGGTGAAATCATCACAGTGTCTGATCATCACACAAAAGGTGATAAAAATAATACCTGCCAGTGAGACAGTGATTTCATTAGAGACACCAATAGTATATTTGACAAATGGAAGAATGATAACTGCAACAAAGGTTTTCCATCATCTAGAAGGAATCATGATCCCTAAAGTATGGATACCACCAAAACACAAAGCACAAAGCCGGATATGCTAGTGGTTAACAATAGAAAACATATGGTGGTACTGCTTAGAGGAGTGCTGTTGTTTAGCATAGTGGAAGTTGATGTAAACAACCAAGACCCACCTACAAGCAAGGAGCCAAAAGAGGAGCTCCCCAAACTGGATGTGGACCCTGGTCTATCACCTATGCTACAAGACAAGTTCCTGGAAAGTATACACCCTCTTGCTTGAGCATTCTCTAAGAACCAGGCAATTGGCCATATACCCAGGGTATATCACCAAATCCACCTTGCCAGCAAATACCTCATCAAGCAAAAAGCTTATAGAAGCTTGAAAATTGATGTGGATTATTTCAAAGAGACAATTGAAACTTTACTAAAGCACAACATCATTTCAGAGAGCCACTCTCTGTGGGCCTCCCCTGAGTTGATAGACCCAAAGAAGGATGGAAATCAATGTTTTTGCATTGACTACCAAAAATTGAATGCCATCACCTGCAAGGGATTGGCTCTGTTAGCTTATTTATGAAAGCAAAGAAAGGAGAACAATATATTATAATTGCTACCAATTATTTTGCAAAGTTGTTAGAAGCCCAATCCATCCAAAATAAAGATGAGAAGACAATTACCCAATTCATTCTAGGGCATTGCATCTGCTGGCATGGATATCCTTAGATACTCCCGTTCAACAATGGTGGTTCCTTCCTGAACAACGCTGTAGTTCACCTGTGCAATATGATGGGCATAAAACAGGTTTTCATGGCTGTGTATAACCCCTGGACTGAAAGATTAACCAAGAGGATGAGCCAGACATGTTGCCACATAGTAGAGAAGCTTCACTAGGAACTTTCCCAGTCATGGGCCAAGCGGCTCCCACTGACACTCCTAGCAATGCGTACCATACCCAATAAAATAACAGGTTTCTCCCTGTATGAAATCCTATATGAACAAAGACCTAAGTAGCATGAAGGAGCTTGATTCACAATGGAAGGCATCCCCCTGACAACACATAACCACTATATAGAAAGGTTGATACACTCTATTGCCCACCTATACATAAAAATAATCAAAAATGATGATAAGCACTGTCCTCCTCCACCTAAAACATGAAACTAACAAGACAAAAATGGAGACCAGGCAATGAGGTGTGGTATGACCAAACTGTTGCAGGCCTTCAGTTTTGCCCACAATTTACACCCTAATGGATTGGCCCTTGCACCATTATCTGTTTGGACCATGGAACAAAGTACACCATTACCCTGGACAGTGAGACAGTCAGCAATGCAGTGCCAACCCATCTGAAACCATTTCATAGTGATCCACCAATCTTCACCAAGACTAAAGTGTGATTAAACAATCATCAGGACAAGGATAGAGAAAGACATGGGATACATATAAAGTTCATAAGAGGGATTTTTAGTTGGTATAGGTACAAATGATATGTGCAAGGAAGTTTGCCCAAAGGGAGAAGCAAAGAATGCATATGGAAAGCACCAACAGAAACAGCTCACCCAAAACTAGCAACACTCCTCCTACCAGCAAGAATCAAGGCAATATCAAAAGTAAGACCAACTTGCAGGTGTTGAGTGATACAATACAAGCATTATATGTAACAAGTACCATCTATGAAGAGATGTTTGCAGGAGCAGTCATGTTAATGTAAGACAAAATCAGAGAGGGACAAGACTGGTACCCATGCCAATATGAGGTATGGAGATACCACCCAAGAAGACAGTATACCACCTGAGAGGAGGCTCCTTGATCAATAAGGAGAAGGATACCACATTAATTCCAGTGTCCATTCTGGTCACAATCAAACATAAGACACTAGGAGTCAACTGTCACACCCACACAAGGCCTCAAGAGCCCCCCTATTTTGTTGCATACTTACCACTGATAGGTGGCACAGTTGTTGAGGTATACACATAGCTGGTACAAGCTGTAAGAGCACCAGAAATAGAACTCTCAACTGAAGGACTCCTCTGAGAAATATGCAAGCATCTCAAGCTGCATTTCCAAGAAGGAATCATCCTGGAGAAGATATGTAAACAAATTAAATACACAAGCCAGTTGGCCCATGCAATCCACCAAGTTGCTGTGTTGCAACTACTACAGTGGTTCACCACAGGATAACTCAGGAGCCAGTACAAAGTCCAACTACAAGGTAACTAAAGAAACCACCACAGACTCTGTAGAAACCATGAAGCAAGTGCATAAACACCTCAGTTGTGCCACAGTCTCCGCAAAAGAACTACAATATGTCTCAGAAGAGGCAGAAACTTGTTATTGACAACAGATGATTACTAGACAAGTGTATGTTCTCTTCAAAATAGCCCCTGCTGTCATGTTGAATACAACAAGGACAAGCCCCAACAGCATTTACAAGATAAAGAAGCAAGACTTTATCAGATTATTGCAAATCTTCTTGTTCTCTAATCCCCAATGAGCTCTCCCAGAACCCTATGGTTTGCCAATTGTTTAGCTCTGTGAAAAACACCCCTCAAACAACCCATGCCACACTGCACTCTGCCACCAAATGGTACCAGGTACATGCCCACAATCCCCTTGTGAGTGACAACAAACAATGGTACCATGGTGACTCCCCATGCTCTAGAAACAAAATCAACCCTGGAGAAGCAAGTTAGCCATAGAACTTCATGGACAAAGCTTCCTCTTATCACCCAGAATATGTGAGTATCAAATGTAGTACCCACTCTTTGCCCAATAGCTCCCCCAGAGTCCTACCCAAAGTCCCCAAGTATTTTCCCAAAAGTCCCACATACGTCCTTCTTCCTATTCCTGTCCTTACCTAATTAAAGCGCTTACCATAATAGGAAGGTGCTTGCATCCCTATTTTATAACACACTGTCTATCTCCTAAGCCCCTCTCAGTGAGATATATATAAAGCCAATTGAGACAAGCTGAAAGGGACAAATTTTGATGTAATAAACATAAGTCTTTATTACCTTGCTACCTTCTATTGGAAGCTATTCTGAGTCAAGTGGCACTGACTTGACCCACAAGCTCCCCCAGCTACCAAGTACAGTCAGTATTAACCCACATGGTACATTGCCATCTTGAAGGATGCTGAACCCAGCAGATACTTTTGTTAAGGCACTAACTAGGCTGGGGATTGTAGGTCAATAGTTTTCCCATGATAAGCTTGTGGCCTTATTTCCTTCACATTAGAGTAGAGACAAAAGATTTGTTCCTTTGGATAGTGCCACATTGAGCCATGAGTGCCAAATGATGTCAAAGTGTGACATGGAGGCCAAGTGAACCTATACTTGGCCACAGTGTGTGAAACATAGTTCTTCATCTTCTTGCAAAGCAGCCCCTGAGTTTCACCCATTGTGCTTGTGAAAATCCATTTTTTGACCTTTTTTTGGAACCAATGTTGTGCAAGATGTATGAAAGCTCAAAAAGACTAACAACAGGCATCTGGTACTCAATACCTAAGGCACTTCAAATCTAGCTCCTGTGGCTTGTAACATGTCACAAAAGTTCATGGCACTATCTGGCACTATATTTAAATATTAGCCCTAAAGTAAAACCTGTAAAAAGCACATATGGTGCCAGGGAGTGCCATAAAGCTGCCTTTGACAGGGCTTAACTGGTTCTGTGCCATGGTAGCCATTACTGGTTGTTGCTGGCTAAGGATCTGCAGTAATTGCTGCTGTTGGGTCAGGATTTGCTGCAAAGCATTCTTTAGTTCATGATTTCCTGAAATCTTGGGAGAGGCTTCTTCTTACTTCAGGAGGGATGTTTCTGGTAACTGCTGCTACCAATATTACAAGTCTTACTACTAGAGTTGTAGAGGAATAAGGAGTTTAGCTAGCTTAGTACTCACTGAAACTTGAACTGATCTTTATTGAGGTTCCAGCAACTCCTCATATAAGTATTTCCCATATCAATTGCTGACCAATTGTATTTCCACATGCAGGTTATGGCCAACAGCTCACTAAATTGCATCATTATCACCCAATTAGATCCTACCTAAGAAATCTATATCTGTCTGATAAGGATATGCTGATTCATCTGCTGACTAATACTACAGATTTGATGCATAATACTGATTTACTGATAGGCTGATAATAAAGTTAATTGACTTGACTGAAAACTGATCAACTTAGATATTCAAACATTAGATCTTAACATAGGCTCCTGAGGAAGCCACTAGTCTTTATTACTGAAAGGTCCTTCACTTTTTCTCTGACTGTGTGCTTCTTGAATGGAGCTCTGCTTTTTCCTTGATAAATGTTCTACTGGTGCTTGCATGTCTACCTACTTGTCCCTTATTGGCACTCTTCAAGCTACCCAACATTTCTTTGATGCTTGTTTAGAGCTTTTGGCCCTACTTGTAACAGGATCTTGAGGTAGCTGCTGGTTTTTAGCTATGGCACCCTTGCTCTTTGGCCTCTGATAGTTTCTGCTACTCTTGAAATACTTTCTGAGCATACAAATGCTAGCCCAAAACTCATTTGCTAATGTTAATCTTGGATAATGCTCATGGTCAAGGTCAGGCACATTTTGCTCAACATTGAGCTCATGCAGTCCAACAAATATCTGAAGCTTTAAAGCTCCACACTCAGTATTAATCAGGCACCAACATTTCCAATATACTTGATGGCAAACATTGCAAACAACAACAAATCAAGACCTACTTTGAAGGTATGAATGCACATAATGTTGCCTTGGCACTTGATAGATTCTCACTGAACAAGTACTTAACAAGCAAATCCTGCTAGCTGCAGATTTTCACCAACCTGAATCTGCCACCTGTCTTATGGTAACAGGGCAGAAAATTGATGGTGGCTACAGTTATATCTGAGCCTAAATCACCAACCAACCTGGGTAGCTACCTTTGTCCATTGCTAGGTGAATTTTGTATGCCCTGCAGTGGGATACTGGTTAGTGACCATTATGTTAAAGTTCATATTATGATCTGCATTACAGCTGCCCCAGCCCTTGGCAAAATAGTTAACTTTTCTGGGCACAATAAATGGTATAGCTGTCAAATGTGTGAAATGCTGGCGATCTACCCCATAACTCACACACATTGTTATTGTCCAAACGCCAACACAAATATGAGATTGATCAAAAACCAGAGATACTGCAAATAGAGGGAATCTGTTGGAGCAAAAGCTTTCCACCAGGAGCAATGGATTTGCTCCTCAATAATAGCCCCATATTAATGGCCAAGTTGTGCACAGGGCAGTTCAAACTAAATGAGCCCTTTGTGTTACCAGAGATATTTGAAAAATTGGCAAGATATTACATACAATTGGATACCAGAGTATTCTCACAAGCTCCAAACAATATTCATACTCATATGCAGCAGTACAAATAACATGACTGGATGAACTGGATATGTATATACTTAAGTAGCCTTTGAAGCAATTTCTACAAGAATACACTGGAAGCATTGAGAGTCATAATCCAGTGTGGTAGAAATATTTATCCAGAAGTGGATTATGAGTGCAAGCTTGATGATTCTACAACTTTTATGCAAAGAATTTATTACATGATTTGAGCTGCTGAACTACAAGCATAAAGCAGAATGTGTAGACTGCTGCCTTTACTGCATCCATTCTCTACTCTATTTTGCTTAGCACATGAAGAATCTTAGACCTTGCTTCACCTTTTGGGAGTTTCATAAAGAGTGGATGTGCGGAAAGATAGGAAGACAAGTCAAATTGCCAGTACTACCACATCCATATCTCACCATGAGTATGCTCATCAGAACCATCATGGAAGTGATGAGTTGGTGCATGGAGGACTGCCATGAGCAGTTGGAAAATACTGAGCACAGATGTGCACAGGAGGACACATAGACCTTGGCATTAAAAGGCTAAACAGCCCCAACATGCAGGTAATCAGTTGAGCAATACAAAGTTGCATTGGATGCAACAAGCAACTAATTCTTAGCAGGACAACTTTTCCAACAAATGCAGGTTCTCAAGGGTGCAAGCTAATTTCTACACCATTCAATATGGAATGCATAAACCAAAAACCAGAATGTATCTATAGGGGGTACTAGAGAACAGCAGGGAGAAGGAATATATTGACAAAGTACCAAAAAGTAGTTTGTGAATATGCAAGAGGTATTTGTGGCAAAAGTGATAGCAACCAAGTATGTACTGACAAGTTGTATACGCTACCAACTATACAAGGTATCTGTCAATTTTGCAAGGATAACACAGAGGAATTATAATGTGGAGATGATAGAAGTATGTTATTTATAGTATGTGCATATGTAGAGGCTGGTAAGCAGGAGGTGTTAGTGTTTTATTTAAACTCTATGAGGAATACCAACCATAGTAGTGGGTAAACCAATGAATTGGGAGGACTCTACAAATATATATATGAATGGTTCAAAAGGAGGTAGCCATGGAACATACCATTTGGTTAATTGGTGTGCTAGCTTTATACAGTACTAGCTGTCAGCCACCATACTGCCTTTATAATGCCAAAAGGTGTCCTCAACAAGACCTAAAATTACTGATATGTTTTCTCCCTATATGGCAATTTGATGCACTGGCCAGTTGAGTTTGCTTGAAAAGTATAGTCCACTAGAGAACCATACAAATGTCATCAAGATTTGGTTTAAAGACAACTTGAAGACTGTTCAGCTTGTTTACATATTTAGGAGTAGTTTCAGCAAAATACCATCACAACTCCATCATAAGATGATGAGAGGAGCCAATAATTCCAAGCTGGAGGCATTTTGATTGCATCATTACAAGATCTTGATGGCTGATCTTGATTGGATCCACCTGAAGGACCAGATTGTATTTCATAAGGAGAGTGTACCTATAAGGGGAACTAGGACTCAACAGGGAGAAGGAATGTATTGGCTAATTATCCAGAGGTACTTTAAGGATATTCAAAAGGTATTCATGGCTAAGTGGTGGCAACTGAGCATATGCTCCAAGATGTGTGTGTCACCAGCAAAACAAAGTACAATGCCACTTTGCAAGTATCACACTACAAAGCCATAAAGTTGAGGTGACAGAAGTGTATTAATTACTGCAGGTGTGAGCATACCCAGAGGTTAGTGAGCAGGAGGCCATAATTCATTTTGATTCCAATAATATATGGAATACCCATTGTTACAGTGGTAAGGAAATAAATAAGAATGATTCTGTTGCAACTTGAGAAGTGTTTTGAATACATGGAGCTTATCAAGACATAAAGAAATAGTTGAACTGTTGTCTATTTGTAAACAAACTTAGTATTTATACTCTTTTAGAAGTAATACAACTGTAACACTAAGTGA